>JAMKCH010026877.1:0-120606 GCA_023653785.1 Ophioderma brevispina
CTTGTGACCACTAGCTGGCAACTGCACTGAACATTGGATCATGAAAGCTGGGCTGTGTGTTTTGCAAGATATAATCAATAGTTTGGCGTGCAAGAGGAACAGGGAAACACAATGACAAGGATTTGTCACAACAATGGTGCCTTTCATGGCATGGTCAGGGAAAAGAGCACAATACTAAACATTGCACCCAATTAGGGTGGTAAGTGGAATATAGATTCCTATCAGGAAATTATGAACCTAGCAACACCACAAAAACTACTCAAGTGGAAATAGAAGCGGAATGTCGCCACCAACGGCAGGGTTGTTGAGTGTTCCTAAATGAGACTTACTTAAGATTATTAAATAAAAGCGGCTAGGAGGCCCCGCCAGAGGTAACCTTGTCCAATCAGTAGTTTTTTTGGACCCACAGGTAATCCGAATGAAATCATACGATAATCATACTCCCAGATCCCCAATCGATGGGCCATGCTCGGCCGCCGATAACATCGCGATGAAGGGAGCTATGTACAGATCAATGACAAACGTTGAGCTCAACTGAGCTCAAAGCTCAACTGAAAAACATCTCATCAACCAGTACAATAGTTTGAAATTTTCCCCAAGTCATCATTGTCTCTTCCTTTCTTCAAACCTTTTTCTATCTCTATTCCTACCTTCCTCGCCTCTTCCTCTTCTATCTCCGATTCTCATTATGAAATAGTATTACAACTCAGCAAGACATGTTGATAAGTTCTCTTATTCCCAAATTCCCGTATCATGTATTTCCGTTAAATGTTTGTTTAGCTTAGATATTGTTGGTTTTGGTTGTTGTTTGTTTTTTGTTATGTTGATTTACCTATGTAATATTCTATATCATCTCTTACTTATATCATTATTGTAATATTAAATATATTTTACTTTAATGTATTATAGGGCCAGTAATAACCCTAAGCCCTATCGCGGTTGTTCCATACGGGTCTAGCATATCATATAAGATACCTCACCAGTTTGTCTTAATACAGTCTACAATTGATAAGTTATGTATTATTATATAGTATTTTTCCATTTCTGTCACATTCGATATGTTATGCGAATAAAATTGAATTGAAAAAAAAATTGAATTGAAGTAGTTCAGAAAGAGCTGCTCCCTAAAAAGTGTAAAGATCCATAGTTTTGTGGACTATAAAATGTATCTTACTTAGTATCATAGACCGCGTAGCTAGCTATGGAAATTAAATAAGTTCGGGCTTTTTCTGTATTTGAAGAAGGGCGTCCGGGCCCGTCTTCTTTTAACTTGATGGGGGGTAGGTAGGGGTACCATAATCTTTTAATAGAGAAATGAATAAAATTAGGGAGATATGAAAAAGTTTCAACATCAACTTAGAGCTGGATGCATTTTTCAAATTTTGTAGATAGCCCCTAGGCCTATGATAGGCCTGTATCTGCTAAAATGTTACGAGAAGAGCTACTTTGTAGTTGCAGGGAGTGTGGGAATATTCCCCATTCCCTGGGTAGTTCTAATTGTATTCGATTGTAATGTTCTTGTCGGGCAACTGCGACATAAAACCAATGGCATTAGTTGTAAAGGAGGTACCGCCGATCGTTATGGTGAATCGGGAACATGTCATCAGTGGACCAATAGAAAGACTACTTGATTGACAAGGTTACATGGTCGGCCCATAGCCGCTGTATATTAAAATCATACCATTACGACCGACAATGATAATTATTATACAAAATGTGTGACGCATGACACACATGATCCTGAGGTTTCATGACCAGTGATGGACTATGAATATTTTTTGATTCTGAGTACGGCCAAATTAACTACAAAACACTCGAGTACAGCTGTCGTCGCCCCCCCCCAAGCAATATGTTTTTAGCCCTGAGAAAACTTCCATTGCCAAAACTGCTGAAAAGCGGGAATCGCCACCCATGCATTGCCATGCGTCTTAGAAATTATCACGAGCTATTCGTAGTCGAGTCTAATGCATCTAACATATTAATCCACGAAGATATTTCTCAAAAACTTACTAAATCCTGGTCACATTTGATATTTACAGCGTTTTCGTGGCAACGCAAAGCAATGAAACCATCGAACTAAAATGTAAACATCATATCATGTAGTAGTTTTCCTCTTTGAAGAGGTGCCAATTTTCATCAGGTATTTACAACGACGATTTATTTGCCCTTCCGCATGCGGTACTGCAAAGATCCGCTTGCACTTCCGGCATGGCGGAAGTGCAAATGTCCGCGTTGAACTTCCGCATGCGATGTGTAACATTTCCTTTGCACTTCGCATGCGGAAGTGCAAAGGTCCGCTTGCATGCGGAAGTGCAAAGATCCGCGTACACCTCCGCATGCGGAAGTGTACGACCCGCTTGCACTTCGGGCCACCCCAATGCGGAAGGCAAAGGGAAAGTTGACATCCGCATGGGAAGCTTGAAAAATAATTGTTGCACTTCCGCAGCGGAAGTGCAAATGTCCGCGTGCATGCGGAAGTGCAAAGATACGCGTACATGCGGAACTACAAGATTCCGCTTGCACTTCCGCTTGCTGAATTGCGACATATTTTGACCTTCCGCATGCGGAATGTGCAACATTCCTTTGCACTCCGCAGGAGGAAGTGCAAAGCGGAACATTGGCACTTCCGGCCTGCGCGGCTTTTATTATTTTTTTCAATGAAGAAACCACTTTAATTACTAAGCGACTTTGCAAACCTTTTGTCGAAAAATCTGAAGATCATTTCGGAATCAATTATTCTCCCTCCAAAAATTCGAAATTCATCGGTTTATAATTAGTGCCAAAAATGGGGCTGTCTATCACCTAATTAGCAGGGTATAATACACCCATGTAATTCTTGGTAGGGGGGGGGGGAGGTGGGAAATTCTGTTTAAATCACACAGTCCAGCTTTAAATACAGAAATAAATTAGAATCTAAGGGCAACTGTTCAACCAAAGAGCCAAACAATTTTGTTTTTGACAACCAGTATTCTAATTCATGCGAAAGAGGACGAGGAACTTTAATTGACGGCTTTCATAACGTTAATTACCTCGAAGGCTACCACCAACTTTTGTATGAGAATACGGATCCGGGTTTAAGGATTCTTAGAGCTATTAAATGTTAATATCCTTGAAGGACAACGCCCACCTTTTGTGATAAGAGCTCTAGTAAATTGATGTGTGCCAGACAGCGATAATTACTCCTGAAAAAACAAGGACGACCCCACCGGGGACGACCCAACCTTTGTATGAGACGCGGATAAAAACCAAAAGAGCAGGCAAGCAATGTGAGTAATTTGAAGGGTAGCCGTTCATTGCCAAGGACTGCTATCCTTGGATGGTGAGACCACTAGGCCCCTATCATTATTTTTAGTGGGGCACAGTGCGGGGCAGCTGATGGGGTGAGGTAGTATTTGATAAATTCTGGAATTACCTTTCCCTCCTTTTTCTTTGGCGTTAGTATCATAGCGAGATCTCCTACTAATTAAGCTCTTTCTTCTTTTTCCTTTCTTCTTTGCCTCTGTTCTTTCCGTCTTTTCTTCTTCCTTTCACGGGGCGGGTTCTCAGGGCCTGCTGGGAGTGCGGTAGACCCATGGCTCGTTCCAGGGGGTTCTGAAAGTCACCTCTAACGGGACCAAGTTTTCCATGCAAATTATATACAGTTCTCCATTTTCAGTGAAAATATATAAAAAAAATGGCCCTATAACGGGACCAATTTGCCATAAAAATTATATCTCTGGCAGGGCCTGTTTTCAATACCTGAATAAAAAGGGTAGTTTAAAAAGAACCCACATAAGAAAAATAACACTTTTGGTTTGTATGAAAAAAATACCACACTCGGTTATTGATGACATGTTAAAGTTCATTTTTCCATTTAATCAATGAATAGTCACGACTCTTATAAATAATTTGATACCCCTATAGCGGAATAAACTTGAGTATTGTGAATTTGATACCCTTAGCGGTAGTCCCGCATTTGCGCCTAAAACCAGATTTTTGGTACCGACCAACCGACAGACGCTGGCCACGGGGCTCGAACTCACAAAATTGGCGTGCAGGTGATCGGGGGAAAAATAGTGCCCCTCAAGATTTTACAAAAAACGATATTTTGCATGGCTGTAAGGCTTTTATATACAAAAGCCCTCAACCGAAATGATTAAGGACCAAATCAGCTCCTAATGGGTAAAACAGAATGATTATAATTACCGTCGCCGGCGGACGTGTAAGTCAGCAAGAGACAGAGCGAAAATGGCGTTTAAACAAAACACGCACGCCGTTGTTTCCCACATATGCACACTGTTTGATCGGTCTATACCTTTGTGTTTTTAATATCAGTGAGTTACGAGTCAAAAAATATCAAGTAATTTACCACATTTGTTGATTAAAGTATGAAAAACTTTAAAGTTGGCCTACAAATTTACTGGATTCTTTATCCTCATATCAATTTGTCCCATTCTGTTTTAGGGTATGTTATTTTTATGTGTAAAATATATCTCTGTTCTTCCAATGGCCTAGACTATCATTTGAGAGCAATTGAAGACGAAAATTTCAATATTTGTGAAAAGTGCCAGGGCCGATTTAAACCTCTGGATAACTATTATAAAGGTCCATGAAATTTAATGAGATGATAAAACCTACTCTCAAATCTTATGGGGACATTCATTCCAATAACCAGGACCAGAAAAAAAGAATACACTACCCATGGCCGGATCAAGGATTTGCAAAAGTGTCAAATTACCGGGGGCGAAAGGCTGTAACTGGTCTAAAATAGCTCAATATGGGTGATTTGCAGAATTTGCAGAATACCGGGAGGCGCGCGCCCCCTCCGCCCCCTACCTGGAGTCAAGCGCATGCAGTACCAGTGACATCATTAGGGAAAATAGTGATTTTCACAGTCCAGTGTCATGAATAGATTCACAACATCACCTGGAATTTTCTTCTATTATCTCTGAAAAATCAATAGTTTCACTAATGATGTCATCACCCACCCAAATATTGAATGCTTTATTATCCTCCTGTAGACGTTAAAGCCCCGACTCAGAGATTCTGCGGAGGGCGCCCTCAATTTCCAAAAAAAAATCGTGGTTTTTCGCCATTTCACCAATGCTTGTCCATATTACTAATCACTGTGTGAAATTGCTAAGCTTAAAATCGAATTCCTCATATAGAACATCACAACTTTGTTACAAAATTCCGGATCCGGAATTTTTGTTAACACAGTATCCTATGGGACGTAATACTAAACATAAAAGTTTACTGCATCCAAACGAAAAATCCGATTATATCAAATGTCGGGAATTGTGCATTTTAGGGGAACATCTTTAGTTCTAGTGACTTTTTTCAGTATTACACAAAAAAATAATTATTCGAAATCTCTGAGTCAGACCTTTTTAAAACAAAACACATCAATTTTATTTGCATTTTGTGGGACCTTTAAGGTTACTTAAATGTAACACGTGCCGATAGTTTGAAAATTTGGGGGAATTTGGAAAAAAGGACTTCTTCATCATAAGTTTATATATTACTAGCGGTGCCCCGCGCTTCGCGCGGGCAAATCGCTAGCTGATTTGATGGGAGCGGTCACTAAACGGGTTGATCATCTGCACATGGACGCAAAAATTAAAGGACATTACTATATTTTCTCCAAGCCTCGTTATTGCCTTTATATGCCTCAAATTGTTATATGTCAAGAGCTAGGCCCCCAGCTCAACATGCGCTATGAAGTACCAGGGTGAAAACATAATACTGCCCAAATAATGTGCAAACCAAGGAACTCGCACACACTCCCAAAAGACCCCCCCAGTTCGAGTAGCTGTGGTGGAGGAAAGGGTTCTCAGTGACGTAAGCTAATTTACTGGGGAATGGGGGAAGCCATCTTGGAGAGAAAAGTAGGGCCTATTTGTGCACATTCTGATCCTTCCCGCGGGCACCGCAGAGCTAACAGATGTGGCATTCTGTCTAGGCCTACCTTGGCTCCAATCATAGTGCCATTCGGCAGTTGTGCCGTATCTGTTCCCCTGGCAGTGGCGGCGCGCAGACTTCTTTTTTTTGGGGGGGTGGGGGTTTTCGGTGGTAGGGGTGGGAAGCAGAAGTAACCATTTTTTGGGAAGCCCAAATTTTACAGATTGTTAACCAATTGGTCCCCCCAAATTGCTTGTTTTGAAAAAAGTTGGTTGATTTTTTGCCCCAAATCCACTGATTTTTGCCAAAGAACATCTATTATTTTTCTGGTGGGGGGGGGGGGGGGGGGCTGTTTGGCCCGGGGGATACTGGGAAAAGAAAAAAAATCCGGGAAGGCATACACCCCAGCCACCATGCTCACCCTGACACCGCAACTGCTGTAGGGCCCTACCTTTGCTCCGATCTAACGACAATTTCGTTGTTAATAAATTTGTCATGCCAATTTTAAAAAGTGAAAATTTTATAAACCCTGAATATCTGTGAAACTGACATAAAATTGAAATGCAAACATCGAGGGCTTATCGCCTAACAAAGATTAACAAACCTTGATTTGGCATTAGACCTACAAATTTGAAGATATTGTAATGATGTCAAATTTTGATGAAGTGCAACGAATTAATTAAAAAAAAGATTTTCTCGTTTAGCTTTGGTTGTTTGTTTGTTTGTATTTATTGCGGGCAAAATCGACAAAAGAAAAGTACAGATATACAAAAACAAAATCAAACAAGCCACTAGCACAACAACAGTCAATTAGCCAGGCTAAAACATTAAGTCAGCTGAATTTGCCAACTTATTTACAATGGGGTCCATGAAAAATGCAGAGGCAACTCGTGGCGAGGGACAACACATAATGCAAAAAAGCAGAACTAGCAGAAATGAACTTGGAGTGGAAAGGTGTTTCCAACCCAAACCCATGAAGACTGGAAAGTTAGTTAGGCAAATCAGCCGACCCATGGCTCAAGGCGATATTGGTAAGATGGAGTTTAACAAGACGTTTGAACGTGGCCTTATTCGCTTAAACACATTGATTTGGAGGGCCAATATTCCAGTATAATGCCATCTAAAAAGAAGATTAACGTCTGACCTTTAACCTAGGGACTTGAAAGTATAGTAAGCCTAGATCTAGTATGGATAAAAAGGAAACTCTAAACTTTAGTAAAAAAAATTGATTGAGGATATGAGGGGCCAACAGATCGAGTTGAATATGTTAAACATATGCTGAGTCGTAGTTGCCTTAACTCGGTTTTGGAAATTCAAGAGAATCACTGAACCAAAGTGAGCTTGACTAATATGATCCCTGGGTGACAAAGGCAGTATAAAACGAAGCATTCTATTTGAATGATTTGAGTTATTTGCTGACACTTCCAGGGTATTACATTATTGATTACACTACTGAACATGCCCCAACATCTACGATTGCGGTGATTTGGATTTGGCAATTCGATCTCCAGGTACATATTACCACAAATATTAGCTTGGTTCAGAGCCCGCGGTTTTTTTTTGGGGGGGGGTGATGAAAGTCGCGGTATGTTGGCGCCCTAAACCCTACGGAAAATGTTTCTGGCTCTCACATACGCTCACATCAAAACGGATGAAAAAGTCGGCGTGAAACCTTTCCGGATTGGGTGGGGGGTAAAGGGAATTCCCCGGGGTCACAGTGGTTTGGTAGGGACGGGCCTCCGAGAGACTGGAAGTAGGACCCAGAGCTATAATTTTTTTTTGCCACCCCAAAAAAAGGGACCAAACTATATCAGCGATGAGAAATTCAGGCCAAATTTTAACCCAAATTTGCCCATGTATTTTTTTTCCAAAAATGTTGGCATTTAAGCAAATTTTTGCTCCGGATTGAAGAAAATTGACTAATTTCCAACAATTTTGAAAATTTTGGGTTTTTTAATTTTTGATTTTTTTCGCAATTACTAATTTTCCAACAAATTTGAGAAACCTTTGATTGAAATGGATTTTAAGCAATTGTTTGTTCCGGATTAAAAGAAATTTGACTAATTTCCCAACCAATTTTTAGAAACTTTTGGCTTCCGATTGCGAAAAATTTTGACTAATGTTCCAACAAATTGAGAAACCTTGAAAAAGAACACCCCATTGCTATCCAAAAATAATTACATGAAAAATTTATTACAGGCCTTCTCCAGTACAGAAGGGCTGAAAAATGGGGACCTGATTGTCATGCACGACCCCGTATGGTCATTTGTGTTGAGAAACCCCTGAGAGCAATCTATCAAAATTAAATATTTTATATAGGCCTTACTTAATGGCATGAGAAAATTTTGAAAAAAAAACCCGACCCCATTTGCTATACCCAAATTGGCATGAAAAAAGGGATAATTGATATACCAGAAGGTTTGTGAAAATGCGAACCAGATGTCTGTGCACATCCCGTGGGGTCATTGTGTTGAGACCACCCCCCCCACGGGGTTCAATCTATCAAAATTAAATCATATACTTAAATCAGGCCATCCTTTTAATTGCATGCCACTGCAGGTTGTAAACCAGACCTGCTTTCTTCGAGTAATAAGTAAAGTATCGCTAAACGTATATTTACTTTGGGCTAAAATGTTTATGTCATTGTCATTAGACTTCAACAGCCATGCAGTACAAACATTTACCAAGGACGCGAGTGCAGATAAGTGCGCGAGTGTACAGTCAGCCTTCTTGTATTCTATAAATAAATAGTCAGGCGGAAGGTAAGGTCACAAATATTTTCTCAAAAATACGTATTAATGATGCTTAATTGAGAATACAAAAAATGCTTAAACGTATGGTTCACCTGATATATGAGGTTGATCTTTATCCTCGTATTTTTGTTTCCAAAAAATACAATAATTTTAGAAATAAATATCACAGAGGTCAAACTCGCCACGCGATCCGATTGAACGAGCGAACAAAAAGAGTCACGAAATTTGCGTAAAAACAACTTTGGTGATCATCTAGAAAGCTTTCAATGAAATTTTAAAATACGTAGTATAATCAATCTGAATGTTTTACCGTAGGCCTTCTTATTGTTCTCTTTATACCAAGAAATAAATACTTTTACATAGAAAGAAATAGCACAAAAGGTCAAAACTCGAAGGGACCAGGGGTAATTAAGCCACGAACATGGCAGGAACCTCGTACCTAGACTACGTTAACCCACAATTAACGTACTTACTCTTTGTCAAACACGGGAAATTCAATAAGCATCTACTACTGTTACAACATGTTTAGGCTATGTTTACCCACGTTATTTGCAACCTCAATGAAATCTAAATCATCTATCAGCAGTTTTGAATACAACAACCCCGAGCAATCGAGGAGACACGATGGGAAGGGTATTACCTGAATAGGGTTACACATTAACATGGCGACCTCCGGGTTAAATGGCAGCCTCCAGGGAAAACAAACATGGCGAAAGTCGAGTTTATAGTATATAGTATAGACTAGCGGTGGCCCGCCGCTTCGCGCGGGCAAACGCTAGCTAATTTGAATGGGAGCGGTCACTAAACGGGTTGATCACTCTTCACATAAACGCAAAAAACTTAAAGAGACATTAATGTGTGATTTCCCAGCCTCGTTTTATTTGCCATATGCCTTAAATGTGTTATGTTCAAGAGCTGTCCAAGATTTAGCCCCCCCCCCTATTTATGAAGCCGGTGAACATTTAATTCTGCCAAATTAATGTGAAACCAAGGGAACTCGCACGAACTACCAAAGTGGGGACCCCCCCCCCCCCCCCCCAGTTGGGTAGCGGTGGTCGGAGGGGAAAGGCTTCTCAGTGCACGTAGTTAATTTAAACTTTGGGGAATGGGAATCCCTTTGGGAAGAAGGAAATGAGGAAAATGGGGGAAACGGAAAATGTGATGGTAAATCATGAAAAATAAGTTTTGAAGCTATCCTTCGATGGGATGGAAAGTCCCTGAACGGACTGACTTCCCCTGAAGCGCTTTTCCCCTCCGAACTGCTACTATCTTTGCCACGTATTGGTGAATCTCTTGGGCGCTGAGAGGACCAGCTCCCATAGATCTCTATATGGGATTCTACGCTACTCCCTTAAACATGGTCCAGGGGGTTAAAGCGGGGGGGGGGGGGGGGGGTGCGGGGGTAGTTGATGGACACATATGTTAGGTTGTGGTTGTTAACACCCAGTTATATCATTGTACAATTCAACTATATTAATTTTTGAAACCATCGCCATCCAAAGACAATTTGAAATCTTTCACCCAAAGTCCTACTTTAGAAAATGTCGCCAGCAAAAAAAAAAATCACCCTTATTTATGGGCAATTTGGCTGTTATTACCAAGAACCCGTTTCGTTTTGACACATTCTCTATCATCGAATGCCCCTAGCTTTGAAAGGCCCACCAGCATAAGGACTTTAAACCCATTATTTTCAACAACAAAATACAAAAAATAAAAAAGTAAAATTTCAATTTTAATGCGCTTTGTGCAAAATTTCAAACGAACAAATAATCATTTGAAATACTAATTTCCAGACTGAAATTCAAAGTGGATAACCAAATTAGTAGGTTACATAGGGCCTATTTGTGCAATAATTCTAGCTTCCTTCCGGGCACAGAGCTACAGATGGTGGAATTCTGTATAGGCCTACCTTTGCTACGATCTATAGTGTCAATTGCGATGTTAGTCTTGTTCTCTGCCAGACGTCTTTTTCGGGAGGGGGGGGGGGAGGAGGGGAATTTCGGGGTGGGGTTAAGAGTAATTTTTTGGGAAACTAAATTTTGCAGATGGTTAACCAATTTTAGTCCAAAATTGATGTTTTTGCCGAAATTTGTTGATTTTGGCCCCCCCCCCCAATCACACCAGTTCCTCTGCCAAGACTTCTTTTTCGGGGGGGGGGATTTCGGGGTAGGGTTTAGAAAGTAATTTTTTTTGGGAACATCTACTTTTGCGATTGTTCACCATTTTATGTCGCAAATTGATGTTTTTTTTTTTTGCCGAATTTGTATGATTTTTGCCCCCGCCCAATCACCGTGCGTCTGCCAGATACTTCTTTTTTTTTTAAAAAAAGTGGGGGGGGGGGGATTTCGGGGTACGGGGGTAAGACAGTTAATTTTTTTGGGAAACTCTAATTTTGGGCAATTGTTAACCATTTTATGTCCAATTGATGTTCTTTTTTTGTGCCGAAATTGGTGATTTTTTTTTGCCCCCCTCCCAAATCCCTGATTTTTGCCCAGATCTATTATTTTTTTCGAGTGAATCGTAGATTCACGTTATTTGGATTTGCATATTGGATCTCCAGGTTACATATGCACAACAAGCCCCCCTTTTGTTTTAAATTTTTTTTGGGTGACAGTTGCGGTATTTGGGCCCTAACCCTACGGAAATGTTTTCTGGCTCTCACATCAAACGGAATTAAAAATATCGGGCGCGCAAACTTGTAACATATTGGCTGGGGGGTAAAGGCAGTTCCCCCGGGGGTTTGGTTTGGGTATGGACGTGCTTCCGAGAGTCTGGAATTAGGACCCATAGCTATACCATTTTTGGCCAAAAAAGGGACCCCTATACCAGCGGGCAAATTTTGGGCCAAATTAACCCAAATTTGCCATTTATTTCCCAAAATGTTGGCATTTTAAGCAAATTTAAGACCATTTGGCTTCGGATTGAGGAAATTTGACTATTTTCCAACAATTTTTAGAAAATTTTTGCTTCCGATAGAGAAAGTATTTGACTATTTTCCAACCAATTTAAGAAACTTTTGAAAAAAAATTCACCCATTTCTATACCAAAATTGGACATGAAAATTGCATATCCAGAAGCTGAAAATGGGACCGATGTCTGTGGCACAACCCCGTATGGTCATTTTGTTGAGAACCCCTTAGGGCATCTATTAAATTAAATCTTTATTAAATCGGCCATGTAAAAATTTTGCAAAAAACCCGACCCTTTTGCATATACCAAATGGGCATGAAAAAAAGGGGTCATTGATAAAATACCAGAAGGTTGAAAAATGGACCGATGTCTGTGGCACATCCCCCGATGGTCATTGTGTGAGACTCCCCCGTCCCCGGGCAATTCTAGCACTAAATCCATATACTAAATCGGCCATCACTTTTAAGGTTAATTACCACTGCAGGTTGGTTAACCAGACTGCTTTCTTCGAGCTAATCGTATAGCGAAGTATATTCTACTTTAGGCCAAAATGTTTATGTCATTGTCATTCGACATCCACAGTCTTTCTTGGAGCATGCCAAGTACTCAAACATATTACCAAGGACGCGAGCCTGGTGTCCAGTCAGTTCTTGATTCTTAAATAGTCAGGCGGAAGGTCACCAATATTTTCTTCCAAAAATACGTTAAATGATCATGATTGCTAATTAATGATACAAAAAATAGTTTAAACGTATTGTTCAAACTGATATATGAAGGTATCTTTAAGTCTCTTATTTTTTTGTTTCCAAAAAAGAAATAATTTTTAAATAAATATCAAAAAAGATGTCAACTCGCCACGCGATCACGATTTAACGCGGGAACAAAAAGGTCACGAATTTTGCACCAAACTAATACGTGGTGATCATGAGAAAGTCTTTTAAGAATAAAATTACGTAGTATAAATCAATCTTGAATGTTTTGTCAGTAGGCCTTCTTATGTTCTCTTTTATCCCAAGAAATAGAGAATTTTACATAGAAATAGCCAAAGGTCAAACTCGAAGGACCATGGGTAAATAAGTCTTTTCCTTCCCCCCCCCCCCCCCCCCCCAACCCAAGAACATGGAGGACAACTCGTACCCTAGAAACCGGTTACCCTCAATTTACGCATTTACTCTTTGTCAAACCCCGGGAATGCAGTAAGCATCTACTACTGTTCTTACAACATGTTTAGCTATGTTTACAACAAGTTTATTGCAATCTCAATGATGTCAATGAATCTAAGTCATCTATCAGCAGTTTGCATACATAAACCGAGCAATCGAGAGACAACGAGGGAAGGGTATATACCTGAATAGGGTACACATTCAACATGGGCGACATCGGGTCAACATGTAAGCCTACAGGGCAAAACAACATGGCGAAGTTCGATCTTTAATAGTATAGATTACGCGCACTTTTTGAATCAATAAACATTTTTGGAAATACCCTGTATTCATACATTGCGGTAGGTGGGTAATAAAATTATCCGCAATCAATTAAAATTTTCGAGCCACTTCTCCCAAATAGGGTATGAAATTATTTATTGAAGACAACTTGGTAAAAACTTGCAAACTACAGTTGTGCAATTAGAAAAACTTAAAACTTCACGAAAGATAGGTCGTCAATTTACAGAACTTCAATAGCAAGTTTTAGTTGTAACAATGGTTGATTTTTGTGGTAAAAAGAAACAACTTCTAGAAAAAAATTATCATTGATATGATGAGACGATTAAGAATATTGTTGTTGTGCTATCACCAGTATAAGCCTACTATAGATATCGTTTGGCAATTTGAGGAAGTGTACGGATTTCGTTAATGGGCGATTCCAGAAAAAAAATGCCCCCCCACATAGAGGGCAAACATTTTGTTCACAAATATCTGGAATTCCTGGCTATTCTTTCCATGAATTATCTGGAATCCAGGCGCTACCTTCCGTGAATTACCAGGAATTTTAGACACTACTTCCGTTAAATTCCAGGCATTCCCAAACTACCAATGTAAAAAAAACATGGAATTCCTAGGATTATGGTTGGGGTCTAGAGGGCGTTGAAATATTGATTTTTTGCTGGAATGACTCTGAAATCGTAATAAACACTGGAATCCGGTCACCCTCGATACCAAAGGCTGGAATTCCACCTCGTATTAGACATTAAATTCTGGAATTCCAGCTTTCAACAGTGACAAAAGTCTGGAATTCCGGCGCCCTCTATAGGGGGGGGGGTATTTTTTTCTGGAATAGCCCAATGTGAGTGAAGGATGCATGGTATAGTAATCAATTCATCTCATTATTTAGAGATTACACTGCAAAAGCCGGGTTTAGAAACGTGGTGCAAATTAGGTTAGTGATTGACATGTTTAATACCTAAACACTTTGCGTCAAATGTATAAACACCTAAAGTCAAATCCCTAAACTTGTTTAGATTTAAAATGTTAGAATATTAAGGGTTTAGATATTAAACAGGACGTTTCAAATGGTTATAAACCGTGTGCAAAATAGTGTTTCGCAAGTGTTAATTTCTAAGCACTGTTTTTGCAGTTGTATGGTTGATGGATATGTACGTATTTCCACAGTGAAAATGCAGTAGTAATCTGACAACGAACGAGCCAGTATTGCCATGCATTATGAGCGCAGGGTAGTATAGGTTACAAAGCAACGATCAGATGAGGAAAATTTGACAGATAAGGTAGAAATAAACTACCGAATCTTCTTACTAATGGCTAAAGAAAACATACACGAGAATTCCAACAATCTAAAGTGACCTAATAACCCGGGAGCTAGCGATATTTGTAACACATCTCAAGTACAAAAGGTTTGAGTGATTAAATTGAGTAGCCCCCCACCCCCGGATGACAGGGACCCCGAAACGTGATTCTAAGTGCAGCAAATGGTGCCTTAAAGCGGCACTGGCACATTTTCACAAATAATGAAAATTTCTTCAATTTGCTCTCAAATGATAGTCTAGGCAGGAAGAAACAGGAGATAATTTTACACATAAAATTCATACCCCAAAACAGATAGGGACATTGATATGAGGATAAGACATCCAGGTAATTTATAGGCCATTTTTTAAGTTTTCCATGACTTTAATCAACAAATGTGTATATTACATGAATATTTTTGACTCGTACTCACTGAATTAAAACCACAAAGGTTATAGACCGGCCAGCAGTGTACATAGCGCGAGAAAAATGCATACGGCGTGCGTGTTCTTGTGTTAAACGCTATTTTCGTCGTATGCTGAATTCGCGTCGCCGCGACGCTAATTACAAAATCGTTCCGTTTACCCAAGGAAGCGATTTGGTCTTCGATTATTTCGGGTGAGGGCTTTTGTATATAAAAGCTTTACAACCATGCAAAAATATCGATTTTGAAAAATTCGGGCGCCTATTTTTCAAATGTCCAGTGTCTCTTTAAGGAGAGGGGGCCAAGACAAAGTTTTACAGGGGTCACATTTTTTTAAATTGATCCAATCATGTTGAAAAGTATACCATGTTATTTGTCTAACCACAAGGCTTAGAAGGTATAGTTTGTACTATCTAAAACGTAATTTATAGACTAAAAACAGCAAAAATAATAAAAGGGTTAATTCAGTTGGACAGGGGTCAAATTTTAAATTGCTCCGATTGGCAGCTATTGGATCTAATGACCTGTGACCTATTTGTTGGAAACGCATGAAAAATAAATATAACAGATAAGGCAAACTATTCCTTTATTTAAATATTTTAAGAGGGCGGGATAGGAAACATTTGCACCCACAAGTCATATTACGAATCAAAGCAACGTTTAACTTTTGACCCATGTACACACCAAAAATTGACTTTTTCAACTATTTTACAGTTTTTACCCCATAACTCCGAAAAACTATAAGCCAATAGATAGTGTATAAACAGACCTTTTGGGAATCTTGGAACCAGACAAAAATCCATGGTGTGCTTTTCAACACAATCGGAGCATTTTCAAATGTTGACCCCTTGTATAACCGTGAACATGCTGGGGTCCATTAAGGGGGCTGGCAAGTGCTTCCATTTTCAATTTTCTGGATTATCCAATGCTAAAGAAAGTGTGACAAAAATTCACAATTTATCGAAGCGCACACTCTTTCACTTAAGAATTCGGAATAATAAAATGTAATCATTTTCCGCGACAACATTAGGACTGTCCCACAGTCTCGGCTGTCTTCGGATTCAGCGCACAGTAGGTTCATTTGACATAAAATCAAACTTATTACAACAGTCGCATCACCAAAACGATGCATCCAATGTATATACAAAAATCAACAACTAAAATCCTAAAAAAAATCAGATCCAGGGATCCTCCCTGGAACTTGGACCATTGGTTCTTTTTAATACTGCGCTGACACCTTTTTTTGATCCAATGGCCGCCCATACACCCTTATACGAACCAACTTGTACTTCTCCACGGATTGACAAATTCAAAAATACCATCGATTGGTGGACTCAGAGAGATTATAGTCCTTCAGTACCAGTCGGTGATACCAAAGGACCCTGAGATGGTCTACGGACAAATTACGCAAGGCCTAGGTGTTTGCTAAGGGGCGGTGCAAAAGAACCAAAAAGTCTAACGCGAACGTCTATTATGACAATATGTATATTCAAAATCCTTTCCCGTACAAGATGTTCAATAGGACAGGGGTAAAAATCAAGGGGGTGAAACGCATTCAAAACCCGTCGTCCGTGCTGGGCGCTGACATTTGAATATTGCATCTGACTGAATAATTATCTAGTTTGGGTGCTTGTATACACACATAATGTCAATTCGATACAAACAATCCGCCAAAATATCAGTTGTGGATGTTGTGGTGCTATTGGGTGGTTAAATTTTGTTCCCGCAACGAATTGAAATGACACATCAGTGTCTTGATTTAAATAAACCGCCTCAATGAATACATTTTATAACCTAAGCGCGCAATTGCATTATGAGAAAAAAGAGTATTGAGCACAAGGATCAAGTACATTATTATTGAAACTGGGCCACCTCTAACAACAACTTAATTTGTATCACTACCGATTAGTGTATCATATGCAAAGCGGCACCCACAGTATGTGGAAGAAGCGGAGGCAGCCATTGCTTTCTATTGTTGGTACTCTATGTTTTCTATTGTGGTCGGCAAAACATGCGAGACGGTGAATTTCTAAAGATACGTAACGTTTTGCCTCTCTATCTATATAGAACCTCTTTGGTAAAATAGGCGTTCGCGTTAGACGTTCATGGTTCTTCGCAACCTCCCTGTTGTCGTTGGAATGTTCCGAGCGGTCAATATAATGATTTCCTGCCAGAAATATTTCTCAGAAGTAGACTTGGTTGAGAGACTCAGTTTACACACAGTCAAATTAGGTTGTCCTTATTGTTGAATTTCTTTCGCCATAAGTTAAAGTAGTAATTGTCCCATCATTGTTGATTACAGTTCAGAATTATAATTCAAATTTCAGCTCCCTTTATAATACGATCCGTTTTCAATGAATTTCAAAATCAAGCTGAAGTTCAAAATCTCTCGCGGACATAATTATATCGCAATCCTCCAATCAGATTGCGAGCTTAATTCAAATTCAAAACAAGCTCGTTCGTAAGTGGTCAATGAGCGAACCCACGATTTTCGGATACAAAACACCGCGCTTTTGTAATACTTAAATAAACACATTAACATGATTAACGGAATAAGCGCACACATAATCATGATAGCGCTGCTATGCGGACGAGTTGACTGAAAATATCTGGTCCAAGACCATATCTTCGGGCCAAAACTCACATCAGCTGGAGTAAAGCAATTCAGACGGGCGGGACATACTTCCCTATATTTAGATATAAACTAAGAGGGATCAGTAATGTTAATTCTGAGGAATTAACATAACATATGCACGACACCCCCATCTACCGGAAGAGAGTGTGTCACGTCCTTTAAATTAAATGAAAAACAAGCGGAATATGATGTTGAAACCATACTGATCCATCTCATAAACAATTTATATAACGTCTGGAACATAACCTTTTGGTCAGAATAAATTGTCCGAATTGGATATTATGAAAATAATGACGTTGGCTGAGGTTTGATTTGCAAAATATACTGATAAAGTGGCTTCACGATGATTCGTGTAAGTAATTAAAGTTTTATTCTGCTGTCGCAGTGTCTTTGTAATTTTTGGATGTAAATGTAGACGTTTAACTTGTAAAAATTGCCCAGAAGAATTAGTTAAATTACAGTATTATTGAAAAAAAAATGACATAACTTAATGGATCAAAATGTTTTTATGGTCCATTAGGTTGTTCGGGACGCACGTCGTAACTGTTTTACACAAGTACCTAATTCACCCGGGTCCATCGGAACATAATTTCTTGTATTATGCTGGGGGCATTTTTCGTACGGTACATGAAAGGCTGTATCGAAGATAACGATTTGACGATCGTGGATTGCACGATCAAATCTGTATTTTAAAGCGCCAGGATGCATTCTATTATTTATGGCAAACTTGATTGATAGGATGTGATTCACAACGTTTGAATGCGGATCAAGAAAGAAAAAACATGAACTTTATTTTGCACAATTTTCAGCCGTTATATTTTACACATCTTGGTACTTACAACATCCTTTATCGTTGCAAATCTCTGTTTCTGTATTCAAATAACAGAAACTTTGTTTTCTACATCGCATTTTGCCAAATACACTTTATACTAGTTTGCATGGCGCTTATGAGGGACATCAACAACTTCCATGTGCATTGATTTGAACGCCAATATAATCGGACATACTTTATATACCCAATATCATGAATATAGGCACACAGGTTTAACAATCGCGTCTATTTGATCATTATTACCGCCCACCGCACCTTACAATAGGCTTCGTTATGCAGTACTCAATCACCACGTATGAAACGCGAACGCCAACAGGCAAAATTTACGGTGATGTTATGATCTTTGAATCCGCCCAGGCTCGCCCCAGCGATGTGTTAAATGAAACGGAAAAGGCGGAGAGTAGTTATGTAAAGGCATGCCGAAATTAAACATATTCAGAAAATGGTCAATGTTATAGGAAAGAAATGTTTTATGATAGGTTCGGTTTTAGAACAACCTTTGAACGACTTAAGAAATATGGTATTGTGGCCAGGAAGTTAAAATTGGTGACACGGTTCTCTTCAAAGTTATTGTTCGTAAATTTGCATTAAAAAAACACCACTTTTTCTTATTCGGTTTTTCAAATTATACCTATATAATATTTCAAATTTATTTAGACGTGTGTGTTCCTTAGGATTGCAACGCTATCTACTTATTGCAATCGGTGAGGGGTTCGTCTAAATTTTAAGATTTCACATGGTTAAACTCCTATTGGCTGCTGATGCAACTGTCAGTCCATATGTGGCGAAGTATTTAATGAAAAATGGCCAAAAGATGGCGCTGATGTGTATTATGAACATCTGTACCTTGTGAGGCATAACCACGAATAGTGTTGTTTTGTAAACTCCTGAGACATCACCTGATGGGCGAGGTGGCCGAGCGATATAAGGCGCTGAACCGTCGGCAGAGTATATAAGATCGATCGAGCGGCCCCTGTTCGAGCCCCGCGAGAGTCCGGGTTTCTTGGTCATACTCAAATAGATCCTATAAGGTCGGAAATTGCATAATTCCGCACAATGTGATTATGGAATTTCTCCTCGCACCCACCCATTGCGTAAAATGTGCAGGTGTATGCATGGGTGTCCGGCGCCTCATGGTTCGGAGAGTCATGTAAAGCTGTTGGTCCCGTGTATCAGGGGAGCCATTCCTGAACACGTAAAAAGTTGTTGACCTTATCGAAAAGGGTAGGGACCACCCCGGGTCTGTTACCTGCACACATTACTCTATAGGTACCAGGGTCCCTTCCAACCCGCACTAGGCCAGCGTGGAAGGGTAGGCCGAATCCAGCACGGAAACATGTTGAGGCTTTCGTCCAACAGTGAACGGACATAGGCTAATGATGATGAGACAACAAATGGTATTTGAAGGTAACATTCGGATACTTGAAAATAACCTACGAATACGCCCTTTTTGGTTGATATCTCAACATTAAAGTGAAGCATAATTAGCCGTGGTAGCTATAATGAGAATTACACCATTCCGTAAATATTATTTACTAATCTCTCTGCTTGTTGAAATGACAGAGCTTTTAATTTTGATTCGTAGGTAATGCAAATTTTTAACCAAACCCGCCTTTGTGTCATTTTTAATTTCTGACAGCTGAACTCAAGTTGAACGATGTTTGATTGCAACCAATTTCATTAATGAGCAGTATCGAAGAGAATGAAGAGCATATACTTAGTGATGTATCTTATTTTCTTAACAGGTAAATGGTTTTATTCGTAGGTAACGTTAAAATGTACCACACGAAAAAGGTGAACATTTCCACAATCTTGACATAAATGCAACTCGATCAAATGACTCCTTCGTATTAATAGTGAAGATGTGAGAAATTTAGTAAGTTTTTTTTTAAATATGGCTAAAATGACATGCTTTTGATTCCCCTGGTATCAAATTTTCGTAGAGAGTGCTTTGTTTGTTATATATGGCGCGAAACATCTCATCAATGCGCATAAGTAGAACATAAAAACAAAAGCTGAACAATTAATATTATTGAGTTATGGGTCTGGACATGCAGTGCACACTTTTCGTTGGAATCGACCAGGTACATTTTGGATTATCTAATTTTCTTCACATTAGCGTTATTACTGTTTCGCCACTAATAGAGTATCTACATACATAGTATATATATATGAATCATACATTATATTCGTCTTCATTGTAATTAACCAGGTATGCTAGCTGTGGGAGTGACTTAAATGACAGTCATTAGCAAATGCAGCATATTTGGCTACTTTCCAAAATCCGCATGCGTATCGGGTGAATTTGAGTTCTGTCATTTTATTTGTGCCTTTCATATACACTACCTAGACGGCGGAGAGTGTACACAACAAGCGACTGTACTCTCATGATATCTTGAATATATTTAAATACCGTTACTTTGTCGCTTTTATGGAAGTATCCGAAGACGACTTCAAAATAAGACTCTTAAATCAACTACCATCGGAAATAATCTCTAGCTCTTATGCTTGCATAAAATGTATAAACGAGACACTACCGCTTAATGTAAGGCTTAGAATGAAGTAGAATCTTTAGCGGAGACAGCGCTGTTCATGTTTATCTCGTTTATCATCAATAACGTTTCATCTGATTAAAAACATAAGACATAGCTTGTCAAGAATCGGTATGGATGTTTTACAAGTACGTGCATTCATTTGCTTTTACCTGTGGACGTCGTTGCATTTGGTAATTACAGACTATTACGAACCAATCGAGTGCAGTTACACGCCCTGTTGGAGTCAATTCAGTTGCCCAGCTGAATGTAGATGTACACTCACATCCAGTCATCTAACAATGGATTGTCTTAACGGATCATCGGCATCAGTCCGGTTCTGTACACACCGACTGTTGTGGACGTAGATTGGGATTTCACTGGCATACATGGGATTCAGGAAAACGCATTTGAAGACCTGCACAACCTGAGCATATTAAGTGTACAGAACAACAGGATATTTGATCTGCACCCACAGCTGTTTCAATCACTAAATAACCTAGTTGAGTTAGATCTGTCTGGTAACAATATTGTAGCGCTAGACACCTCAGCGTTTCAATCACTTAAATTAAACCTAGTTGAGTAGTATGTCTGGTAACATTATTGTACAGCTAGACTCACAGCTGTTTCAATCAATAAAATAATCTAGTGTTCTTAAATCTGTCTGGTAACAAAATTCTGAGAGCTAGATCCACAAACTGGTTTTCAATCACTAAATAAATCTATGAACCTAGATTGTCTGCCAAACATATTGTGAGCTAGATCGACAGCTGTTTCAATCGCTAAATAATCTAATAACCAGTTAGATCTCTATGACCAATAATATCGACGACTGTACCCACAGGTTTTCATTCACTAAAACCCTACAACAGTAAGCTTGTCTGGCAACCATAGGGTGAGCTAGGCGACCTCGCTGTTTCCAATACTAAAAATAACCTGATGTGAACTTGGAATGTCCGACAACAATAATGGAGAGCTAGACCCGCGCTATTTCAATCATATTAAATTATCTGTTCAAATCTTACACTGTCTGACAACAATATTATTTTTAGAGCTAGGCCCAACAGCTGTTTGTTTCTTTCAATCTGAACCTACGGCTCACTGGGATTTGATACCAACGATATTGAAGAGCTAGGACCCACGGTGTTGCACCCTCAAATAACCTAGAGCTCTTATATCTCTCTAACAACAATATTGTAGAGCCAGACCCACGTGGTCAATCACTAAATGCCCTGGGTTCTTAGATCTGTCTGACAACAACATTGTAGTAGAGCTTGATCCACAACTGCTTCAATCACCTAATAACTTAGAGTTCTTATTCTTCTGGCAACTTATTTGCAAAGCTAGACCTACATGTGTTTAAGCCATTGACCAGTTATCTGACATTATAGACCTGTCTCACAATAATATTGAAGTGTACACCCGGAACTGTTTGAAACACCTACCATCCTGAATTTGAGTCTTGATTTGAGTCATAAAACCACAATCACTGATATACAGCCGTCTACCTTTGAAAATTGCACTCAGTTAAAATATTTATCTCTGGCTAATAATAAGTTGTCTTATTTTCCACGTGGTACCTTTCCAGTATATGTGTCAATTGGACATACTCGATGTCTCTGAAAACAAGCTTGATAGATTCGAGGTCACAATTGCTTCTTATGAATAATTCACTGGACTCTCTTGATATCATCGATCTAAGAGTTATATTCTTTATATTATGGGTTGACTTACGATTCCTTTCGAGCAATTCAAAATTCCACCATAAAGTTTTAGTCGAAATGCGCACGGTTTTTTTATGACACAGCAAATTGTTCGGCCACAATTCCCAAATCACCGTTCTGATGTTGCGGCAGATTACTTCAAATCAAATCCAAAGGATTATCCTTTGGTCTTAGCTATATTCCCGATTATCAGTAACAATGTGTCTTGTTCTATCGATGAACTACATCACGTAATAAGCAATGTTTCAATAATGTTCATCTCAATTTGTCATTTCAGATTTCTTCATGGGCATATATATGCTAATAATATATCTGCTGATGTTATAGATTTTTTGAACTATTTCCCATGGAATCATGGCGATCCATTATTCATGTAAATTAGCCGGAACGCTCTCTGTCCTATCAAGTGAGCGTCTGTATTCTTGTTAACAGTTAGTAGCATAGACAGATTTCTGGGTATTAGGTACACATTCAGTACAATCGAATAGGTAGAAATCGGCAGAGTGTTAGGTTCCTGCTCTGGCGTGACAGCCTTGGCATTAGGTCTAACATCTACATATTACCTGAGATAAATCCTGAGATTGTATGATGTTTTCCGAGGAAAAAAACAATGTGATGGCAGCCCGTCTTCCCTCTTTCAAGAAGGTAATGGTGTTCAGCAGAATATTACGCAAATAGTGAGTTTGGGAATTAAAATGTGTTTAACAGGTGAGATCCAATGTGCTGTAATAGAACTTACGACAATTATTGTTGGCACCAAAAACAAAAAAAACAAAAAAAAAAACCAAGCAATGTACTTTGGTATAGCATTATTTCAGTCATAATTCCGTAGTTTTCTCTTCATTATTTTGATTTCTCAATTGGCATCTTCCGTCACTGTCCGACAATCAGCCAGAAAAGTTGGACGATCCCAATCAAAAAGAGGTAGCTGAAAATTTCATCAAAAGATGGGAGCAATTGTGATGACTGACATGCTTTGCTGGATTTTGCCATCATAATACTTTCAGTCCTTGTACAGAGTGGGAGACATATCGTCACACCTGTGGCTATCTGGATTGTTGCTTTTTGTCCTGGGTCCTGGCGCCCCATCGTCTGCAAATCAATCCATTCTTTAAACCTTAGCTACAAGTTTACTAGATTTCGTAGAAAAACACCGTAGGCCGAATCCATCAAAATATTAAGGTTATATTGTGGAAAACCGAAGACGACAGAGGAACACGAAGGGGTGATTATATTACATGATCCCTGTGAGAGAGAAGCACAGAACAAACGGGATGTGACATGAGAAGGGCTATATCTGAGATTGGATAATGGCGTCCTTGAATATGTATACACGGTTCCATGAATACAGCGATCATAATCTTATAATAAAAGAGAGATTCTCAACTTGTTCCGAGTGTGTTGTTTCTCGAGATAGGCTCTACTATCCATCGGTTCTGACTTTTTTGTATAACATTGGTTGGTTTACCCATGCCATTGGGCGTTTGGACATCAGTTTATCAAAACTAACTATTCAGTTACTATTGAAATAACAGGAAAAACGGGTCGGTTGCTAGCTGAACGCGTCGCTGGGTTGCATTATGGGGTTAAATACCATTTCGGCGCGGCGCCCTGTGGCTGTGCGTAACTATGTAGCAACGCGCCGCCGCAGACTGCGTGCAAGCAATGACTTATATAAGAGGGACAAGCGGATTCTTCCACTCGGCGCGCCGTAAACAAATCAAGGTGCCCCAACGTATTTAAATACGCATACCAACTTCATTACGATATTTTTTTGGGGCACCACCGATATTTGGTTTACGCATCATCGTATTTGGGACAAGTCCTTTTAATGCAATTTTATGAGACAACGCCGTATTTTTACGTTCGTCACACTCACGAGTGAAAAACAACAACATAACAACTGAGGCCACATGCTATCACTAACACTCGGACTCAAATATCTCATATCTCTTTTCCTAAGCAAAGATTTACAGGGGTCATCGGGAGACTTTTTGTGGCATTAAGGATGCAGGAATCTTTTTAGATGCGCGGTTTCTTCCATCGATGGGTTTTCGCATAATTATGCAAAAAATCGGTGCGTGTGCTTGTGCAGTACAACAACAAAGATGGCGCGCGAGATGGTGAGATAAATCGGTTACGCTGCTGCCTATTCAATAACACGAGCGTTTTCCCTCTTGGTTTGATGTAGTTCGGGGGCTCAATGCGTGCCAGTGACACGTACAAGCGGCAAGTTGTTGTCACGGGATCCGGGACTGTCAAATAGTTGCACAGGAGAGTTTGAGAAACAAAATACTGAGACTTTTTAGGATGTTAAAAGGCTTTTTTTTGGCATCGTCGCCTTTAGATCGATTGGTGTACTCTCGCATTGCCTTAGATGTACTAATAAGCTAGTGCACTCTGTAATATGTGTGAACTTAAGTTACTGCGAAGGGGGTAATTTCTCTCTCTTACTCCTGTTTATGAACACTAACGCAAATTGTTTTGGCCGTGACGTTGCTATTTTGTGGAAGATGTCCGAGTTAACGTTTCGCAGACTATAGATGTTTTGATGCGATTGGCTAATAATCTGCTGTCAATTTACCACCCTACCGAGTTATTTGCTTATTTATCGGAACACTTTTTTGAAACCACGGCACACCGCCACCCGATTGTGTATCTATACAATCAATTAAAGAAAATATACCTGCGTTAACAATATAATCTTAGAATACAGTACAAAAAACGAACATAGAGACTATATAAACAAACTGAGTACTAGGGAGGGGCCAATCCGTCTCTTTTATTTTTATAGACACAAGTTAACCCTGGTATTAAGGATGACCGAATCACAAGCGGATGCGCTATTATGTACAATCCTGCAGTTGTTCTCAATAATTTGAAAATGTGGCCGTATTCCTTAATGTATGAAGCAAAGTTAAAAACATTTGCGTAAATGAGTAGTTTATTTCTCACTTCATAATCGTTGTACATATGAACAGCTAACGAATATTTTTTTACAATGGTGGAGGATTAGTCGGTTATTTCGTTTTTGTTCCAGGACACCGCTGCAACCGAATTATTAACCCAGGACTCTTGAGCTGCTTAGGTTGTTTCAAATTAGTTGCATGTCAGTAGTGTGTTGAGGTTTATTCCGTAAGATTATTGATTTCCGTTGAACTGAACTATGTGGCCTCATGGCGCAAACCGGAATTAAGAGCGGTTACAACATGAGCCTAGCACCTACACGACATGTAATTTATACCATGTTGTTTGAAAACACCAATATTGGTCACGGTTATAAGTTTTGAAAATGCATGCGCATGCGCCGGGCTTTATATGCCACTGCGTGTGGCACTTGATTTCGAGATAGTGCAAGTTTTAACAGCCTTTCGCTGACAGAAGTTGCCTTGCCTCTTATGTTACGGAAATTAGCCATTGCATTGTTATTTTGTATTTCATTTCCCTTTTTCATACCATCATAGCTTTCTCATTTGTGGTTTCTATTAAAATGCTGGTGAATCGGGTAGTTAAATATATCAGTTTTACCAATTATTTATCAGTGATATAATTTACTTCATGGCTTTAAAATATTTGAAATTGACTGGCACTCATAGTAGGGCACCGCACTATTTTTGTGAGAATAAAATTCTGTTACAATTAAAAAGGTACATGCTAATATTAACGCATTATGAAAACTTAATATCGCCTTATAGTTACTTTGCAATTTTAGCGTTTTATTAAAGACAACTATCATGATTTGAAAAATATTTGAAATTTGCAGGAATAGCTTAAAGTGAAGGATAAGTCTGTAGATTCTATAAGTTACCTTTCTAGCTGTCAATTGAGAAAAGGAAGAAAACGGCAATGTTCCAAGATATGATTCCCATTCAATTACTTGTTGTATAAGTGGGTCCGAACGGACAATAATGACTACAATCTCCGATTCTGTGTCCTTATAGGTTGCTTCTGGTCTTAAATCATTTGCAGGGTAGTTAGGATACCTGTACTGTTACAATACATATCAAAATCTGATATTTTTAATGATTTTTTTTTTCGGTTTACTGATCTAGCAATCACTGATCGTGTTCTTTCAATTAAAACTCGGTATATTTCCATTCATTCACAATATCCATTGGAAACGTCGGATATTTCACAATCTAAACATTCCTATTGGTTTGGCAATTTTTTGTACAGAAATGTCTAAATTTGTCAAAATTAAAGTTATAATACCCGGATTATACCCAGATATTTGCGAGGATGCTAGTCTCCATCCGTGTTTGGTTGTTGTGTATGCGCAACGAGTGTTTTTTAAAAGGTGTGGCGTAATATTTATTTGGTTTTCTTAGGAAGTACGCGCAAGCCGACTTATAAACTCGGAGATAGCGAGCGTCCATTCGTTTGGCGATTTTAGCGTCGCAAAAAATTCAGGAGCGATTTTTCCCCCTCTGCGTTAACGCTACTTTGTAACTCGTTCATAAAATCGCGTAAAACTCCGATGTTGCTAGGAATTTGTCTAAGCTAAGAACGCGTCCCTGATTAATTACGCGGCTCACCTTTCACGCACCCAGTTTTTGTTTACTCTGTCGTGAGGGGCTAATAGGCGTAAAATAATGCGAGACGCAGCGTCGCTATCGAAACCAAAATTTCCCTTCTAAAAATGTCCTTTTCGACGATTTTGCAGGAAACTAATACGGGTGACAAAACCATTTTTTTATTTCGGTATTTTTTCCAGTAGGCCTATGCAAATATTTTCTATAGATTAGAGAGTTAAAGCGTTACGTCATTTTCTTAGAAATTCATCGTCCTCGCTCTCGCATGTTTTGCCGACCACAATAGAAAACTAAAAGAGTCCAACAAGAGAATGCAATGGCTGCCGACCGCTTCTTCCACAATATGTTTGGTGCCCGCTTTGCATATACACTTAATCGGTAGTGATACAAAGTGTGTATGTGTTAGAGTGTGCCAGGTGTAATATAGTGCACTGGATCATTGTGCTCAGAACTCTTTTTCCCCATATGCAATGCGCGGCTTAGGTGAAAGATGTTTCATCATTGAGGCGTTTCTTAAATCAAGACGACTGACGTGTCCTTTTTCATTCGTTGTGTGGCCATGGGTAGGACAAAATTTAACCACCAATAGCACCCAACATTCCACAACTGGATTTTTTCCGGATTGTTTGTATCGAATGTGAATGTAGTGTGTATACAACACCCAAACTAATAAATCAGTGCAATATTCAAATTCAGAGCCCACACGGACGACTGGTTTTGATGGGCTTCACCCCCCCTTGGGCCTATGTAACTTGGACCTCAACATATGTGAAATCAAAAAAACAATCGGCCGCTTGTTATCTTTTTCTCGGGAACTTTCAGTACGGTGCTTCACCAAATTTTTTTTCCCCATAGAGTTGCGTGGTAAATATGTAAATTTTGAGCAAAATGTACTTTTAAACTCTCTTTTCCAAAAGCATATGGTAAGCCTATTTTTTATTTCAGATTTGTTTAATAATCAGCACAAATGACTTTACTATATATCAAATTTAAAGAATTCTTCGTCCATTTAATCAACGGCCTTAAGTTATTCATTTTTCTTGATTTCACCTGACATGGAAAGTGAAAATTGTCACCAAACTTTGGTGGAAACCACAGATTTCTAGTGATAACGCTAGATAGCGTACGCCCGTGTTGAAGAATAGCGGCCACCTGTAACCGTGTTTTTGAAAATTATAAATATTCATTACGTCATCCATCGAAACGGCCACTCGGTACGCGCATGCGCCGTAACCTGTTGGCCTGGAAACGAACATTGTTTCTAATGCAAAATGCTGAATTGAATAATTGGTACACCACGCTTTGGAAATAGGGATAGAAATGAATAAATTGGTACCCACGCTATGGAAATTAAGTACGACTCACTAGCGGGAAAAGATTGTACGGGGACGACGGTGCTTTGGAGGGAAGCTGGCTTTCGCTATCTCTAGTGTTATAAATAGAAATCTGTGGTGGAACCCATATGTTAATGAGGTCAAAGGTCGCATATTTGAGGTTTCTAAGGTCAACTGAGGTCAATTGTAAATGTCTGGGCTTCCTTTTCCCCCTTCCCACTTGATAAAATGCATTGTAAACATTTGTAATGCGGTAACTCATACTGAATGCGATATCCACGACATGTCTCTCTCCTCTCCTCTCTCTCAATTGGTAGAAATGTCCCCAAAATTTAGAATGGTTCATTTTCCCCATCACTAAACTTCATGATCACAACATTTTTAAAGAATATTATAAAAGGTTTGTTTTGTTTGTATTTTTGTTTTCAAACCACCCTCCTCTCAGCAGCATGCTTTTGGTCTTTTGTTTAAAGACTATTCTTGTTTCTTTTTTTCTGTCTTCTAAGCTTTCTCTTTGCACGACAGAGATGTGAGGACAAACGCGGGGTGTATTATGCCTTAGAATACGGAAAGTTTGCCATTGCAATCCTGACTTTTATATAGTTCTAGTACATAGCAATATACAGACTGTATACTGCAATTTGGCCTAAATTAAACAAATATAATTACGTATGGCTGGATACAGGGTTTATTAGACAAGGGGAAAAGAAAACCTTTGAGAATATGGATTGCGGGTTCAAAGTTTACGGCGGTAGAAAATACCCAACTACGTACGGGAACCGAACAGGACCTGATTACTTTGTTTTGATTCACACAAGGATTAGGGATCCGCTTTTTGAGAACTTTATATACGGAAGTTTGAGGAGTTATAAGTAAAAAATGGATTGACGGGAGATCTACGCGGTTAGCCACCGGGTGTACTTTTTGAGAAGAAAAAAAGGTTAACGGAAATCGAAGTTATACGGGATGAAATATTGACGTTTTATTACCTACCAATGGAAAATACATGAGCTACAGGTGATATGACGAAAAGTACGAGAACTTAAGTTATGAAACAAAAGTTTTTACAATATTAGATATGTGCTCGGATGGAGTATTCATAAACTAGCAGGATGAAGGGAACTATGGCCTATACTGAGTTTTTGTGGAGTTCTGAGGAAAGGAATATGCCTAATACAGAATCGGAAGCTGGCCAAGACACGGAGTATAAGGAAAAAATTGCGGTAAAAATCTTGGGGGAGAGGAAAAAATGGTCCAATAACACTGGTTGGTTGTGGTAAGAACGGAAGCTAACTGGTATAGACCCGGGTGTGGGGTAGTTTTGAGAAGAAAAATATTAAAATCCTCGACGGAAAATTATCCAGGAGTGAAATTAGTTGAGGTTTATTATTTAAAAATCTGCAAATAGGCCTATATGAGGTACAGGATATGATGGTAACTTCGAGAACTTGGCTATTAAAAGTTACGAATTCGGGTAATGTTGTGACTGTCCCTCTTAAACTGATCGCTTCTTGTGTCAGTGACCGCTCCTGTTTCAGTGATCGCTCCCGTTTACCACCCACTCAGAATACGGAAAGTTGCAGTGCAATCCTGTACACTTTAATATAGGTAGAGAATAGGAATAACCGGACGGTGTACTCTGCAATTTGGCCTAATGAAGAAAAATATAAAACGGTATGCTGGAATACAGGGTTATAGAAAAATAAAAGAAAACCTTGGGAGAAATATGGGTTGCGGGTTGCAAAATTTACGAGGTATAAAATACCACTACGGGCAGACCAGACCTGATACTTTGTTTCTGATTCACACATGGATTAGGGATCCGCTTTTCGAGAACTTATAACGGAAGTTTTGAGGAGTTATAAGGAAAAAAGAGGGATGTGACGGGAGTCTACGGTTTAGCACACGGGAGTACTTTTTGAGAAGAAAAAAGTCACGAATCGAAGTTATCGGGATGACATCATTGACGTTTTATTATCTACAAATGGAAACTACATGAGCTACAGGATATGAGAAAATTACGACGAGAATTAAGTTTATGAAAAAAGTTTACAATATGATATAATTACTCGATGGAGTATCATAAACACAGGATGAAGGGAACATCTACGGGGATTTTGGGAGTTCTGATGGAAAGGAATAGTAGGCCTAATACATAATACGGAAGCTACGGGTTTAGGATCACGTGGGGAGTTTTGAGAGAAAAACTAGTAAAAAATCAACGGATTAATATATTAGCCTGAGTGAAATATTTACGTTTTATTATTTAAATCCTTAACTAGGCCTTATTAGTTACAGGATATGATGGGGAACTTCCGGAGAACTTGGCTATTAAAAAAGAGTTCCGAATAACGGTCTATATATAAAAACATGCGGACCACTAGTGACAAAATTATTGCCGTTAAATCATACGTGGAATGGTTTGCGGCTGTGTAGCCGCCTGTGTGTCCACCCCTCTATGATCGCTTCTGTGTCAGTGCCCGCTCCTGTTTCAGTGATCGCTTGCGTTTTCTCAGCTAGCGGAGCCCGCGCGAAGCGTGGGCCTCCAGCTATGTTTTTATAACTAAGTGGTATCATATCGATTACAGTTAATTTTGGATTAGGATTAAGTAGTTACTCGAGCAAAAGTAAAGGGCTAATTAATATATAGCCTTTTTCATCAATTTCAAATGACTAGTCTAGACTTTCAATAATTGCTCTGAATTTTTTTAAAGAACGGTGCTAAATATCGCCTTTGAAATATAATAAATACATTAGAAATTCGGCCCTTTAGAAACAACAAACTACATAAGACTGAGTACATGGCTGTGTCACTTTTTATCTGCTGTAAAATCTGAATCGAAGGTCACATTTATAAAGTCTACTATAGTACCCCCCTTCTTTCCCATTCAGGTTGTGTGACGTAATGAGCTTTTGAGTAAAGAGCTTTCTTCATATATTTTTCTGTTAAGTGCATTGACCCCTGTTACATTTGAAAAAGAGCAGTGAAGGAACATTTCAAATGAGTGCACGGCAAACTACATTAGATAGAATGATCCAATTTCTTGAGCAGGTTAAGTTTGGTGATTAGCTTGTAGCTGTAAACTCAAAAAATTAAAAGTAAAATGTGGGGCGAAAATTGAGAAAACGCTCTCACACTAAATTTTGACCTAAAGTCAATGTTAAAAGAAACGCAATGCTATCTTTGAGCTCATCTACATATAATTAGAGACATCAAAAGCATTACTAAAATACCTGTGAAAAGAGTAATTAGAGGGATTTTCTCTGCTCAAAATCCTCTCCCCCACCACAAAATAAAGGACATGACACAAGAGGGGCTGCAACACTTTTTTTTTTGGACCCGAGGCAAAAAATGTTGTCCATTTCACGTTGAGATAGGTTATAATATAATACAAAGAAACCCACCCCTAATACAAATCAAATGACCATTTTATCCCACTCCTATTGATATACACAAGTTTTGAAATCTGGCTGTCAAGATAATGTCAAAATTAGAAGTTATTACCTCAATGTTTGTGAATACAAATTCGTTGTCCGTATGAGGAAGAAAAATAAAAACAATATATAGTTTTGTAGCTACCGAAAATTGCCAATGGATATTTAAATATTTTGTCAAAAATTCCGGCGGTTGATGATTCATATTAAACTAAAAAATTACGTCCATTTGATTGGTTAAAAAAGGCTGCCGAGTGTGTTGCCATATTATGAATAGTAGTTGGGTTAGTTTCGACTCTTTCGAATATCGGGGCTACGTTGAATATTAAAGTTATAGAAATTTAATTCCATACTACAATATGGTATATGATTCACAATTTTTTTCCATCTTTGGTCAAAACGTTTCCTGACGTCGATCAGTTTTTATTCTTAGATGATATTTCATCATCTTATTCATCAAACCCTAACCTAGATAAGAAGACCATAGGATAGTATGTGTTTTCAAGCTCTTAAATTTGTGTGGATTAGAGAGTTACTTAAAGGGATTGAAAATATTAATAATCTTTTTAATTGACCAGTTTCTGAAAGGTCATTAGAATACTCATCTGTTTCTTAGGAGAGCTTATCATTGGCAACAGTAACAATTCTGACTATCTCGAGAACGAGACGAGGTTGCAAAAAACTTTGACGTACATGTTTACGCGCGCGAATAGAAACGTTTTTATTAATTATTATAGTATATAATGGCATATTAAGACAAAAATAATAATTATGTGCATTCCAGTTACCTGAAGACATAAGAAGAGTAAATATGATAGTAGTATAAGTTCAAATGTGGACTCTCCTCCTCCACTCCCCTCTCTCTCTCCCTCCTCCTCTTCTTCTCTGCATGAACATACAAACTTAATTTTGAAAATCAGTTCTCAGATTTTTTATGTATAGATTTCTTCTGATATTGTCTCGTGTCGGATTAATATTATTTTTATCACTAGGCGTTTACACTTGTGTACTTTGATTCAACCTAGAAAGTGCATTATATATTTTCATAAAGGGTTCCTCTTTCTTTGTAAAATAACGAAGCTATTGTGCCCATTTTAATCGTAGTCCTTTACCCCTTCCACAAAAAAAAAATAAAAGAAACATCAATGTACTTGAAACATAACTGTGTTAAACTGCAGCAAATTCAGATCCAAATCAAAACGTATTAGAGAGTGTGGCATCATTTTCGTTCCAAAATGCATGTAATTTTAATTACGTAAAGCTAAATTGTTGATGAGGACGCGATAATTGTTCCGTTCTTCTATGTGATAAATTTGGACTGTTACGTGCTTAAGGGCAAAAAAATGATTGATAGATTTTAAAAGGCATTCTAACGAATGCGCCCCCATTTTGTATTGGAAACCCATTTTGCTTGGGCATAAATGCCTACAAAATCACACCCTGTAATGCGTATGTAAGCCGAAAGCTGCCTTTTATGATATGATGTACGTATTTTAAGAGCTATTCTACAACAATTCATGGTCAAAAATTAGAAAGAAAACCTTTTGTATCCTCAGAAAATCTTTGTGTTCTGTCTCTTTAAATTTAATTCATTCGTAGTAAAAATGTAACAGTACACCAAGGCCAGGACTGTTGGATGTGCCAGTCCATCCGGCAATCAGGAAAGCCTTGGAGTTTAGTTTGCAGAGAGTATCCATGACTGAAGTGTAAAGGTCATCACTAAGCTGTTAACTTCCACCTTCGCTATATTTACCGGGCACCGGGTCGCGATAATCTTTATAGGTCCATGAGCACAGTTTCTGTACGAGGCCTTAAAATTCGAGTTGTTGCACCCACCTGTGATTAATTTTCCATAAGATATCACCTTGAAGGGGGTGTTCCCCGAACTAGGTATTAGGTATGTTTCCGCCCGAAACGCTGCACATTAGCGTGTACTGCCTATTCAAAATGGCCACATTGATTTTATTGAAAACGCTATTGGGTATTTTATTATAGATAGGAAATTATTCCAGGGACACCTAAACGAAATAAAGTTCCCCTTCCTGAAGTGGGCTGAAACATTTATGTATACCAAAATGGCCGCTGGTAGGAGCCATGTTTGTTTTAAATGTACTAAAAATGCCAAATAGATGGGGGGAAGAATGCGAGTATTTTTTGAGAGCACACCCATAAAAGAGATTTATAGACATTTGTGTATTGCGGACATGATCATACTCATGGTGGCGGGGCGGTTTTATACCCGCTCGGGGACATTAAAATCATAGGAAACACCCCTGCACATCTTCTTTCGACATAATAAGAACCAGAACGAAAAAACATTTGCCCGCAAATTTTTAGTTCGGACTTCGGATAATTGCAGCACGCAACACGAATTGACGCTGGGAAGGAAGCGTCTTGGCAGTAGAGAGAGAGGAGCCTATGGTACAAGTCAGAAACAAAGATAGCCTTAATAATAAAATAATAATAATAATAATAATAATGGACACTTTATAAAAGCCCAGGATCCGGCCCAAAGGTCGCTCAGTGCGACTAAAAAACAAGCAAAAGCGACAACAATGAACAAGGAAGAAAAAAAACAAAATAATAAGATTAAATCACAAACAAAAAACCACTACAATCTGAATGAATGTGGAACAAATGGGTTTCAATGATGTCTGTAAAGCTACTTTTTAATGGGTGTACAGTTCTTAATATGAAAAGGGAGCTTATTCCAAAGTCTGGGTGCACAGAGGGCAAAAGCAGATCACCAAATGATATGAGATCTTGGCTCGTGTAGCAGTTGAAGATTAGATGAGCGAAGACCACGTAGTTGTGATTGGTAATTAAGCAGAGATTAATATAGATGGCGGAGCAAGGCCATGAAGGCACTTGAAAACTAACGGCGAGATTTTAAATCAATGCGTTCTTTTACTGGTAACCAATTGTAAAATCAATGAGAATAGGTGTAATATGAGAATGTTTCTTAGAACGAGTGATCAGACGTGCAGCAGTGTTTTGAAGACGTGCAGGCGATGAACCTGATTGTGGTAGACCGTCATGGAAGGGAGTTGCCACAATATCCAAACGTGATGACAACAAGAGAGTGAACAAGAAGTTGAGCAGCATCTGTGGTAAGGTATGTCCTTATTTCTACTATATTGGGGATTTGGTGGTAGCCAGCTTTAAGTACGGAAGGAAGTGTGGTTTCATTGACAGTCCGAGGTGATGATGAACGCCCAATTGCGAGCTCAGTGGATGACGGAATGTGAATCACCTATAAGTAGTTCGCCATTGACAGTTTTAGATATTTGATGCTTGAGCCAATGATAAGATACTCAGTCTTACTATCATTTAGTTGGCTGAAAATTTTCACGCATCCAAGATCTCATTTCAGTTATGCAAGCTTCAATTTTAGAAATGCTACACTCATAGTTCAACTGTTTAAATTAAAGGCACGATAAATTGTGTTGTCATCAGCTATGATGAATTGAGACCATATTCCTGATAACATGCCAATGGGGGAAGTATAGATGATGAAAAACCATGAGGTCAAGGCAGATCCCTGTGGGAGGCCAAAGTCCCAGCAGTTTTAAAAAACCGGTTCGGAAAGAAAAAAACTTAGGTCACCATATTTAAATTTTCTCTTACATATAAACTTTTTTTTCACTTTACATAAAGATATGACGTCATGAGTAGGCCTTAAATTACAGTCCACACCCAGATTATGATTTTATTGTATCAGGTTGATATGAGGCTGTCGTCTTACTATGAAATATATAGATGTAATATTTTGATTGGGGGAACCATGGAAATACCCTAAGTAGGTATGTCAGCCTTGTGTATGAAAGCTAACATGGTAAACAGTACTCGATAATATACCAGCCAGCGAAGTGGATGTTTCGAGTCGTTGAGTCATTTATTTTGTGTCTCATCCTGAATCTTATAATAGATCAAGATCACTAAATCTGGTGACGAGCGGGTGTCAAGATCTCAGGAACCCGTTTCGAGTGCAGAAAATCAATGATGAAAACCCTCGATGGTCAAGATTTTGGCCGATTAATAAAAATCCCTTCGCTAATCAGGTATGCGTGTGTTGAATCAGAGCATGGCCGCGTTCATTCAAACATACCGGCCACCAGCTCTGTTGGACATGTCGTCCAGTAATTTGGCCCCGAGAACTAAAAAGTTCAAACCCAAAGATATGAGAATTGAACTAGCACGGTATTGCTTAAACACTGATGCTCAAAGAGGTTGCCACTATCCTGAGTGTCATAGTTCAGAATTGCAGTTGATTTGTACAAACCACATTCAATTGGGATAAGATGTGTTTGGATAGCAGAAAAATGGAGCAAAATCTGAAACATGTTGGGACCTTTCTGTTGCCCCAAAAGAAAAATATCACGTATGAAAATCCTTTGTCGGGTCAAACGGATGGTGAAACCATCGACTCATTCGTAACCTCATTGCGACAGTTAGCCTTGTGAATTTGAATGAAAATTTGGAAGAGAAGCTTAATCCGTGACCGTGTATGTGATAGGGGTTCAGAGTAAGCATTTGACTCAACGTCTATTGCGTACTGAAAACTTAACCTTGGCCAAAGCAGTAGAAATGTCCGGGCCGAAGACGCAGCCAACACACAAAGTGCTAAAATGACTGAATCAGGACAAAACTCCGCACGTGAAAGCCTGTCAGGTCTAAAGCAGCAGCACGCGTAAGAACATGCCCGTGCACGCACGCGCAATCACCAAAGCAAAATCAAACCTAAGTTGACAAAAGCGAAAACCTCAGGCAAAAAGGAATGTAACAAATGTGGTGGTTCATGGCCGCACGCTTAAAGATGCCCCGCTAAGGTAAATCTTGCATTATGCCCACCGCAAGAACCACTTGCGTTTTAAAAAAAAAAAAAAATTGTCGCGTTAAAGGCGCGTAAGCAAGCGCATGCCAATGCCATTGATGCAACAAAATGAAAAAAGACAGTGATTACAGATAGGCAGCGAATTACACCATGTGATTCCACACAACTAACACATATGACAAACAAAAACAACACGCCTGCAGGTGTCACTTGGGTCAGAGTGTTACTGTGTTACTCGATACTGGCGCTTCAGTTAACGTTTTGTGCAAGCTCATTATGATAAGCTGAAATCAAGACCCAAGTGCACAACACAAGGGACAAAATCATGTTTTGTCCACGAAAGAACTTCCGCTGATGGGAAAAGCACCGATAAACGTCAGTTCCAAGGTAGACAGGTCACCACGGAATTCTTTGTTGTCAAAGGTGTCAGTGAGTCGTTGCTTAGTTTCACTACCGCTAGGAGTTACGCATGATTGATATTCGACATGGGATTCCAACGTCAAAACTTAAGTTGTCTGTAGAGATGCAGTCATAGCTACAGTGATAGATTTGACGATCTGGGTGGTAAACTGGAGAAGCAAGATGTAAACTTCAAGTGGATGAGAAGATGTGCAAACCGGTAGCACAACCACACCGGAGAGAGAATACCATTCCAAGTAAGGGAAAGGGTAGAGGCAGAGTTGGAACGCCTACAAAAGTTAGATGTCATTGAAAGAGTCTCTGATACACCAACTGCCCGGAGGTATCACCCATTACTGTTAGTCAAGAAGCCCAAGTCCAAAGACGAGATACGTCTGTGCATTGATATGAGGGCTCCAAACCAGCTATACAAAGGGAGCGTCATGTCACACCAACGCTAGATGACATTCTAGCTAGTCTGAATGGATCGACAGTATTCTCCAAGCTTGACTTGAAGAAGAAACGGTACCATCAGGGGAACTAGAGAAGATTATAGATTCCGACTTCTTTTCAACACATGAAGGGACTCTGGAGGTTTAAGAGGCTTAATTTGTGGAGTTAATCAGCGGCTGAGCAAATCCGCAGAATCTCATTTCAGTCTGCACCTGGCATGTCTTTTTGGTGTAATAAAACATCATCTGATGACATCTTGGGCTCGGAAAGGATCCAGAAAAGAGCACAACGAGCGTCTTAGCAAATGTCTGCAAAGGCTGAAGAGAGAACGAATCTGCCCTGAACAGAAAAGAATGTGAGTGTTCAAGGATTCCATAGGGTGCTTTGGGGGTTGGGTTATGTGTTGAAGTTCAGAAGGCCTATCTCCCAGCCCTGACAAGGTTGAAGCCCTACAGAATGCAGCACCCCCTGCCAACAAAGAAGAGGTAGACGTCTGTTAGGTCTTGCAACCTATTGCTCAAGGTTTATTCCTAAATAGCAACAATCACAGACTCAATCAGGAACACTCACAATAGAATGAAACAGAAGTGATATGGGAAGATCAAATGAGTTGTGCTCTCCAGAGACAAGACTCCTATATTCGGAACAGCAAGACGGGCGTACTCACCAGAATGAGATACGGAGGAGTGTGTGGACGCTAGTCCAGTAGGACTTTGTGCCATGTTAGTACAACCATAACGACACAGCCTCATTCTTGGTAGCTCTGGCAAGCCGATCTCTAACTGATGTGGAACAGAGATATTCCCAAACAGAACGGTGAGGCATTAGCGTCACAGGGGGGATACGCAGTTTTCACATGTACTTGTATGGAGGTTCATTTGAAGTAGCCACAGATCACAAGCCATACTCCGATCTTCAAACAACCCTACAGCCACGCCCCCGTGCGCATAGAACGCTGGTTGATGAGATTGCAGGAGTATGACTTTAAGCTCACATATCAGCCAGGGAAAGAATCCAGCTGACATCATGTCATAGCACACCCCCTCCCAAGCACGAAGGCAGCAGAGAGGCAAGAAAAGCTGGCAGAAGAGTACGTCAATTCTATATCACGTCTCCAAATGCAGGTCCCGAAAAGCCCTTGCACTAGAGGAATTGAAGCATGAAACTCAAATGATGAAGAGTTCTGCAGAATGCATGAGAGCAATAAAGCAACACAAGTGGCAATGAAGTACAGAGAAACGGCGAAAAGCCACCGGAGTCAACAGAATGACAGAATAGCTTGTTACAAAGTGAGAAATGAGCGTCAGATCAATGCAGATAAAAAACATACTAATTAGAGATCACGCATGTAATCCACACAGGCTTGCGTTCAAAGAGCAATTGACATTGTTCATGAGGTCTCCCAGGGAGTGATAAAACCCAAGCAACTGCATGAGACTGAAAGTTGGTTCCAGGACTAGACGTATGGTGGAAAACCAAACAGTGAGAAGCATGCTGTACCTTGCCAAGCCATCAACAATTGATAAGAATATACAACTCAACCGGTGAAGATGTCTGATCTTACGGCAGCAGGACCATGGCAAGAGGTCAGCATAGACTTCACGAACTCCCAACTGGCGAGTATTTGTGGTAGTCATTGACGACTCTAGCAGATTTCCTGATTATTGAGATAATTTAAGTTACAACATCTGCCAAAACAGTCATTCCGAGACTAGGTACGATTTTTGCGGTACGTTATTGTTTATTCCAGTGGACCGTCCGTACCGATAACGGCCACCTTTAATGGTCATGAATTAAGCAGTTGGCTGATCACGTTATGTTTCGGCTACGTAAAGTAACGCCGTTGTGGCCTCAGGCAAATGGTGAAGTGGATCTCAAAGAATGATGCGCCAATTTGATAAAAAAAAACGCTTTACCGCACAGCAACCACAGAACACCAAAGCACTAGGCAAGCGTTGAACAAATACTGCGCGAACATAGAGCAACCCCCATAGCTCGACCGTTTTGTCGCCACCAGCCACACTGCTATTTGGACGCGAGACGCGCGTAAGACTCCCAGAGCTTCCGCGCAATCCTCAAACCTGACAAATCTGGCGCAATCATGACAAGAAGCTACAGGACAAAATGAAGTCTAAATGCTGAGAAGACAGAAACTCCAGTAAAAGCAATTTGCGCACTGCCGTGATCATGTTACTTTTGAAAAGAGGCAAGTCCATTAAAACTCCAGACCCCATATCACACACAACCCATATGAGACACACGGGTAAAAGGCTCTTATGGTCACAGCTACGATGGACATGCACGGTCACTAGAAATGCATCATTAATTTACGAAGTTGAACACTTGAAGGACCAGTGGCCGATGTAAAACCAAGCAAAGTTGAACGGACGGTGGTGATTGAGACTACCTCCACAGCTGATGAACAGGACCTGATAATGCGCCAAGGACAAAGGCACCGCAGCTGCAGACGCAGAGAACAGGAGACTGCAACACACCTGCAAAATACGTTTTGTTAATCAGCATTCATCAGGGCATAATAGGGCTTGAGGACTCTCATAGTTGCAAACTAACTGGCAAAACTCAAGTTGTTTTACACTTTAAAAGCTTTAAAGTGACATTGGGCAGAGACACCAAGTTTTGATTTGGTACATCTTTGTTTGGAAGTAACAATTTTTTTCCCATCAAAGTACAAGTTAATGTATCATTGAAATAAAGACCAAGGTGAATGCAGTTTAAAAATTAAAAAAAAACAAAAAATCCAAAGTGTTACGATATCATGGGATAGGTAAATACGCGAGTCAGAATAATACTCATCATAGAAGCATTCTGATGCACAATGCTTATTTTGTTCCATTTAAGGTGATACAGCAGTATACCTGTATCACACTTCACACCACAGATTTGCCACACTCTGTAATAATACACCATTTATACAACATTACATTACACCCCCCCCCCCCCCGTAGTGTGAGTCCCACTCATCTTTCAGTCAACCAGGCATACAGATAGGTCAACAGCCAGCCAGTCAATTTCATTTCCCCCACACTCGTAATCTAAGTAAAATCATGCTTGATCTTGCAAATTAATGTGATTTTGGCATTTGGGACAGAAATTTGCACAGATTTATTTTTTTTGGTCAGTGTTTGAAATCATGTTTTCTAAAAGAAGAAAAAGTGGTGCAAATAGAGCACATCACACAAATTCTGTCCATTGATAATCATTCAACACATAATTTCACAGTAAATCATGTTTTTAATTTGGTTTGTTTACAAAAAAAAAAGCAGAAGGAAAGAAATTGGTAAAAGATTCTTGAGGTTTGTAAACTGAGTTGCTAAACTGGACTGCAGCATAAATTTGCAGTGAATGCCACTGAACACCTTTGATAACGCATGGACAAGTGTTTGAGTCAGGCCACAATCCAATTGCCATCTCTCACGCCAGTCACAATCATGACTGTATTAGTTGTTATGGACACAAGCTTATTTTTAACATTGTGTTAGCCGTCATTGAACTTTAGTCAATATGAACAAATTCATCCCATCTTTATTGCAGAGTAATGCATTGTATAATATGTTTCCTTCAAGGGAGGAGGGATGTATATAGTGGGACATATTAAAACTGTCGCGATGTCAGGTGTGTATGAAAGCTTACATGGTAAACCGTCCTCGTATATTACCAGCCCAGCGAAGGGGAGTTCGAGTCGTTGAGTCTTTATTTTGTCTCATCCGGAATCTTATAATAGATCAAGATCTCTAAAATAGAGTCAGTTTAAAATACGTTATATGGGCCCAAGTAGTAACCAGCTATATAAAGCATTCTCTAGGGACAAGTCAATACCCACTTTAATATTTTTTACATCTGGAATATGATTTAGGGTCAGGATTAGACAAAGTGTATTAATAACGTCGAAACAGTGGGTAGGGCGTGGGAGGGCCCGGTTTTATTCCACATTTAGTAAAATGTAGAGAGAATATAATTCCCAGCCATCTTAAAAAACAAGCCTGATGAAGTAATATATAAATATTTTGAAGCGCCCAAATATCACAAGGTTCGTATTTCAAACAATTTGCCATTTAAGTTCATTTAACCACAAAATATGCTCTTGCAGGCAGACGGCCATGTGGACGCCTAGCTAGTGGTTAAGCCCCCTCAGGCCAGTTAAAAACTTGGTTTCGTGTAGCCGTGGATAAAATCTGTAATGATAAATTCTATGGGTTTTTAACATAAAACAATAGCAGCCATGGAAAAAATGGGCCAGGAAACGCTAACGTGCAGCTTTTCGGGGCGGAAACCTAATCCTAATCAGAGGGACACCCCCTTCAATGTGAAATCTCTGGGAAATTATTGGGTGAACGAACGGAAAATCTGATGCTGGCAGCTTATGGGCTCATTATTGCTCTTTCATTGTCCCCCTTACCTCAATTATGGAATAACTTCATAATGGGGGTATTAGCCTAACTAGTAAATTCTCAAATTTGCCGCGTCTGGGAACTATCCACAGTCCGCCCTGATGGTAATTCAAAACAGCCATTACAAGAAGGAAGTTATTTCTCAAACCTTTATCTGTGAAAATAACAATCGACTTATTTCGAAGACATGTACTCTGTGAATTAAGGGGTTTTATACTTAATCTCTAAAAATAAGTTGCCTAATACATTTAATAATTATTTTATAAAACGCTCTGACATTCACGGCTATCAGACAGGACACGTAAATGAGTTCAATAAATCAATTTAACGAGAACAAAATAACTTTTATTCGACCATTGTATTTGTGAAGCGGTCCCATTCCCTGAGATTCATTAGAATAAAGCAAATCCACTCCGTAAAACTGCCCTCAGACAGCTAAAAACAAAAGCTTTCTCAAATTATGAATTAGACTTTTAATTATAATATGGTTATTTCCACGCGCACCGTCCCTGTCTAGTCTGAACCGTCGTTTATAGCTAGCTATATCAATGTTTTTTAAATATTTGTAACATTTTTTTTGTTTCCCCAGGGGATGACTATTTTTCGGCCGTATGGCTGTCGGCCTTTTTCCGCCACGTAGTTTTCTTTGTATGTATACAGTTGTTTTACTGTTATCTGATTATGGTATGGAAAACGAATAAATTGAAATTGAATAAATAAAAATGTTTTACTTTTTTTATTTTTATGCAATTATATAATTTAGTATACTAAATTAAAAGACAAATAATTTCCAAACTTAAAGATAATGGTAATCATAAAAAATAGAATTATGTTCATGTCAAATTGTAACAAAGAACCCCCCCCACATAATCGTTTCAGCTCCTGTTCATTCACCGAAGTAACTTTACAACCAGAAATTCAAATAATGAAAATACCAATATTAATAATCGCAATAGATTCTCGACTCGGTGATGGACACCTGTCAAAATTGGCGGCTAAGTTCTCAACAAACAGGGACAATAAGGTGATAATGAGGGACAAGGTACTTCAACTCAGGTAAGCGCTCGGACTCCAGTGTATGCTCATTAATGCGTATAGGCGTGCGTTCGATCGAGCCCTGTGAGATTCAGCTATTTGGCATTTCCCTGGACAAGAAATAACCGCTTGGTTGTTCCGTTTTACCCATGCGATATTTGGGAAGCCTCATCCCGGGCTGCGATGGGTTATCTCGATGTGAGGTGTGCTGATAAGGGAAAGCGGTGATCCCGATCTGCTGCATCTCTTGCATGAGTGCTAAATGGTTTATAGTATTGGTTGTGGGCACAGTGATCAGCGAACCATTTGTGAAAGCGCTTAGAGGCCAATAGCATAAGGCGCTATAAATCTCTGCTATTATTATTATATATTAATTTAATCTTCAGATTTTTATGCGGAAATACTATAAACTGGATAGATTTCAGACTATTGAGACACACTGTCAAATTTCGATACCGGATTTAAACAGAGACAATACAGGTTGACGCGATGTAATCTACGGGGTTTGATAATTTTTACTTTATAGCTATACCGCTCATATAGTAAACTTATACGAGATGCTTGACTGTTTCAATTTAATCGGATCTAATAATAAAATGTCATCTTCCTGTTCGTTGCCATTAGGGAAGAGAAACATAACTTTAATAAAAAATTATAAAGACATGTACAGATAAATATGCCGAGAGGTTATACGATATATTGATATTAAGAAGAAGCCATGCGTTTCTTGCTCTCCGGCTAGACATCAGGACTAAGCCGCATGATTACTTCCAGTCGCATCGAGCGATTGGAGTGCGCAGTACCGGATTCTGACCCAAGCAACAAAAAAATCAAGTATTACGCATGCTTACGAGCCAGAATAGAAATCGCTCGCTGCGACGGGAAGTATATCATGAGCTTATTAGGAAGTCATTTCAGTCTGGATGATTCGTGTCTATATTTTCGAGTCTGGGGAAATGTAATTTTTATTTTACGGAACTTATCAGATCTAAGGTCCGTAACAAGAGAGTCGTCCTCCGGTGCATTAGTTTAGGCGAGGGAAAAAGAGGATGATGATATACTATTTATGATTTTGTTGATGCTTTTACTATGATAGGAGAGGGTTGAACGAGCTATTAGTGCATAACGGATGTATGTACGAGGGTTATGGGGGGCGATATACGAGATTAGGAACTACGGCAGAAACTATCGGTATTCAGCCAGCGGGACTTGTTCGGTGGATATACAAGAACAATAACTAGAACCAATAACTCAGTCACAAACTATATATTTCAGAAACACAAACGTATTTGTATGGCAAACAATGTCTTAAGTAGCGCATTTTAATAACGAATCCAGTACAAAGTTTCTAATAATTCTAACAGAATCGCGGAATATAATTTTCTTTTCTACGCTATTTTGTCGGATACATTTGTACATAACAGATATCCACCAATGCTCTAGCTCATATCCGGTCCTAAACAGGGCCCCCTAAAACATTGCTCTTAGGGCCCCCCCCCCCCCTAGGACACCGTTATTCACATTAAATTGCGATAATTGCGTTGCTTCTTGACGCTATTGGGGCCCACCGTAACCTGCTGACAAGGCCCTTTTCATTAAATCCACCACTGCTCATATCCCTAACATCCTTTTCGGTAAAAAAAAAAAAAAAAAAAAAAAAAAAAAAATGGATTGTTCCCCGATAATTAAAAAATATTAAAAATATTTGTAATCTTTTTAGAATATTATTATATACTTTTATTACCAAATAATTACTTCTTCATCACCCTGTCAAAAATCCCGAGATTCATTCATGCATTTTATTTTCAAGTTATTCCCCTCATTTTTAGAGGGCTCCCGAAATCCGCTGTACCAATTAGTACAGTAAGCCATAGAAGATGAGTAAAAATGTTAATAGTGTAATTCACAAACCATGATCCAGAAAAAACGAGATAGGCAAAGAACTTTCTTGTTTGTTTGCATTTATTCCACACCACAGTTAAGAGCACAAAATTATTAATAGTTTCAATGAAAGAATTGTTCCAAAAAGTCTGACCTTTGACCTTTAGCCAACTAAGGTGTAATCACCTAAAATTGCAACTGGTTTTTGTGTGTATTTTTCAATTCTTTTTGTTTTGCCTTAGTTAATTTAAAAACGATTTTCCGTCCAAACCTTGAAGAATTCTGGAACAGTCAAAATTAATTGCCTTGGTTGTTGCAATAATTCCAACTTAATAACTGGCCCGTGTTATACTCATTGGTGCATTTATTACCATTTATCCACCAGAGTGTGTAAAGCACACATTAGGTATCCCACCTGAAATTTGCGCTTCAATTACCAAATCAATAGAATCTTGTACAAAGGCAAATCTGAGGGCCTTTATTTAAATGAGTGCAGATATTGATTGCCTGAACCAAAATGAAAAATTCAAAATTCCTGTGAAAGCTATTTAAATGTACTTTTGAAGTATTTACAATTTTAAGAGCTACCTTGCACAGTTTGACAAGAAAAAATCAGGATATTTGGGGAACAATCATTTTGACTCACACTGTACCAAGCTGACGATCACCGCAAAAAAGGAGGTAGCGTTATTTTTCTTGTTAGATGCCCTGTAGTTTAACGATGATATGTACTCACAGCGAAGACTCCAAAATGACAGCATGTAAAGTCATATAAATCCACGGGAAATATAATGCATGGAAATCTTCTCAGTCATGAAGATAACTTTGTCCAGCAGTGCAAGACGACGGGATTGTCCCTCGACGACACTAATATTCCGCAGTACAATAATCCAAGTGTTACCAGTAAAAGTCTGTCTGTCGCAAATGTCCACTTTTAGGACCACAAACTGGAATTCTTTTTGATTCCAAATATTGAAGCTCTTTTGGCTTGTAAATATGACAGCAGACAGTGCTGCATCGATCTACCATCTCTGAAGATATTCTACTGGCCAATGTTTTAATCTGCCAATTTCACAACTAGTATTTCATAATACTTAAAATAGATTATTAACTTGCTCTCCCATGTCAAATGGTGCCCATATGCACTGCTGTGGCCTTTACAAGAGCTCGCCATTTTCCTCGATCCCTAGCCAAACTTGTAGCATTTGCCATACTCCTTTCAATCCACTCCTTTATTCCATCTGTCCAAGCTGTTGCCGGACGACCTCTTCCTCTACTTCCTCTACGGAAGTAAAATTGTTATCAACGACTATGAACATGGTGAGTTTAAGATGAAGGGCCTAAAATGTACCTGGATAAGAGGCTCTCAAATAGCTATAAATGGAAAGCTCTTGCGGTAACCACTCTATCTCGGTTGGAAATAGAGAATATCGTTTGGAAACTCAACATCTTATCCAAAGATTTTCCATTCCACACCATGAGAATTGTTGTATTACTTAACATAATAACATAACGTGTTGCTTCATTAAATATTATGGTTTACAGTGTGAGCCAATAAAACCCCATCTTCAGATAGATAAGAATTAGTTTTTGTTCAAATGTGTGCTTTGGATATAAAAAGGGATAAACAGGCTTTCAGAAAACATTTATTTGGTACCATTTGAACTTTGGAGGAAGAAGTTGTGCCAATTTTGCTGAGAGATTTAACAATCATGTTTGGCCATTTTTAGCCACATAAAAGATGCATCGGTTACATAGAGCATGCACGATCTTCAGCAGTGATTTTGGTAAAGAGATTTAACACCACATTATTGTAAAACAATAGAAAGGAGAATAGTTGCAGGATTATAAAATTAATTTCCCAAAAACATTGGAAGCAAACGCCCCTTCCAGTTGGAAAACATGGTAAAGGCTTTGTAAGTAACATCCTTTCAGTTTAAGGGTTCTGCAGGGAGAGCAATCCTTCAAAGAAAGTCATCAAATTTGGACTGAATCCATTGCACTAGAACCAAAAAATGGCTTGACCTCCTTGGTGAAATACCAAACTGGTATTTGGTGCATACGACCCCATTTCAAATAATTGACTCTGCCGTTTATTCATCTCTTATTCCACTACATAACTACAGTGGAGCGAGGGAGCGAGACTTTAGAAACACGGCCAACGCATATCGTTTAGGAAACACGGCCTCGAGCACATGGTCAACTTCCCTTTTATACTACGGCGGTCCGGTAAGTACGTATATCCTGTTTCTAAAATTGAAAAAAAAAAGTTGGCGCAGCGTTTGAAAATTCTCAAGACTGGGATAATACCGAAAGGCATTGTGGGAAAAACATAGTAACGGACCCTCTGATGCAAAAATCTCCATAGAACCCCTTCGTTTTCCGGAGATATTTGAGATTTAGTTTCATTTGCATGCATTCGCTATGACGGACTGATAACGTTAATCTCTCGCGCAGTACTGATTTAGATAATATCTTTCGAAGTCTGTGACACAGACTACACACTTTCCGGACCGCCGTACTTTTATACCAAGCCCACTCAGCACCTGGTTACGCATGGACATACAATTTCCCGAATCGTGATTGGTGCAATAAAAATATGCGAGTCGTCGCCCTCACTTGAAATGATTAAGCCCAAATCAGCGCCCTTATCGGTAAACAGAACGATTTTATAATAAATAACTTCGGAGTCATTTTATTCAGCAGACGACTAGCCTACAAATAATAAAAATTTAAACCATTTTCAGTGATCAGGTTCGCGAGGGCGTAGGTGTGTTGCTATTCTGTATATACGGCTTTTACATTCAGTGCCCGCTTCAATCGGTAGTATTGTAATAGATACGCATTGTCTTATTTTATGTTTTCTACATTATTGCTGGTTAGCCACTAAGAGAGCGACTGCGTGTATACAATAATTATAGGTGATTCATACATTATGCATACGACTTCGTTGTAACCTATTAAGTATGATAGTTTATGGTTGTATGATTCTCTAGGTGTGGGAGTGACTTAAATGACATATTCAGAAGCAAATGCCTCGCATTCGGCTACTTTCCAAACGCCGCATGCGTAACGGCTGAATTTGAGTTCTGTCATTTTGTGGCTTTCGTACTACATTGACCGCTATGAGGTTACACTACACGCGATATTGACGTGATATTAGTATCGAATACAATTACTTTGTAGCTTTTATAGAAGTATCCGAAGACCACTTCAAATACAATTCTTAAATCAACTACCATCTGGAATAAATTCTAGCTCTTATGCTTGGATAAAAAGTATAAAAGAGACCCTACCGCTTAACGTAAGACTTAGAACAAAGGAGAACCTTCAGCTGAGAAAACGCTCTTCTTCATATTTATTTTGTTTATCAACATTGGCAATTCATCTAATGAATACATACAACATGGCTTTGACAAGAATCGGTTTGGAAAATTTTCAGCGGGCGCTACAAACTTTCACTTGCTTCTTCCTGTGGGCGTCATTACATTTGGTTGTTGCAAGCTATTACGAACCAATCAAGTGCAGTTACACCATCTGTTGGAGTCGATTCAATTGCCCATCTGAATGTAGATGTACACTCACGTCTAGTCACCTGACAATGGATTGTCTTAACGGAACATCGTCAGTCGAGGTTCTATACACGCCAACTGTTGAGGTCTTAGATTGGGGTTTCGCTGGCATACATGGGATTGAGCAAAACGCATTTAAAGATCTGCAAAATCTGAGAACATTGAAAGTACAGAACAACAAGTTACCTGCTCTGCATCCACAGCTGTTTCAATCACTAAATAATCTGGAGGAGTTATATCTGTCTGGCAACAATATTGTTGAGCTGGATCCACAGCTGTTTCAATCACTAAATTACCTAGGTGATTTAGATCTGTCCGGTAACAATATTGTAGCGCTAGATCCACAGCTATTTCAATCACTTAATAACCTAATGTTCTTAAATCTGTCTGGTAACAATATTGTAGAACTAGATCTACAATTGTTTCAACCATTAAATAACCTATGGGTCTTAGATTTGTCTGTCAACAACATTGTAGAGCTAGACCCAAAGCTGTTTCAATCCCCTTACCTATGGGAGTTATATCTGTCTGGTAACAATATTGTTGACCTAGATCCACTGTTGTTTCAATCACTAAATTACCTATGGGACCTAGATTTGTCTGGCAATAATATTGTAGAGCTAGATCGACATCTGTTTCAATCACTAAATAATCTACTATTCTTACTACTGTCTGGCAACAATGTTGTAGAGCTAGACCCACAGTTGTTTCAATCGCTAAATAAACTAGGTGACTTAGATCTGTCTGACAACAATATTGTAGAGCTAGACCCCCAGCTGTTTCAGTCACTAAATAACCTAGTGGTGTTAAAATTGTCTAATAACAATATTGTAGAGCTAGACCCACAACTGTTTCATCCACTAAATAACCTAAGGGGATTATATCTGTCTAACAACAATATTGTCAAGCTAGACCCACAGCTGTTTCAATCGCTAAATAACCTATTGGTGTTACATCTGTCCGGTAACTATTTTGCAAACCTAGACCCACAGGTGTTTAAGCCATTTATTAGTTCCCTACAACACTTCTTCCTGTCTCACAATAATATTGGGGTGTTACACCAGGAACTGTTTGGAACACGTAACAAAACAAGCAATCTGCTGTACCTTGATTTGAGTCATAACAAAATCACTGATATACAGCCGTCTACGTTTGAATATTGCACTCAGTTAAGATATTTGTCTCTGGCTAATAATAAGTTGTCTTATTTTCCACGTGGTATCTTTCAGTATGTGTTTGCATTGGAATACCTCGATGTATCTGAAAACAAGCTTGATAGATTCGATTCACAATTGCTTCTTATGAATAATTCACTGGACCAACTTGATATCATTGATCTAAGATATAATTCTTTATATTATGTTGACTACGATTCCTTTGAAGCAATTCAAAATTCCACACAGATTTTAGTTGATAATGCTGCAACCTGTTGTTTTATGATCACAGCAAATTGTTCTGCCACAATTCCCAAATCACAATTTCTGACTTGCGGCAGTTTACTTCCAAATCAAATCCAAAGGATTATCATGTGGATATTAGCTATATTCGCGATTATCAGTAACATATGTGTCTTGTTCTATCGATTTAGAAACAATCAAGCAAAAAACAAGGTACAATTAATGTTCATTTCAAATTTGTCACTTTCAGATTTCTTTATGGGCATATATATGTTAATAATAGTATCAGCAGATACATATTATTGGAACTATTTTCCATCTGAATCATGGCGATCCAGTATTACATGTAAAGTAGCCGGGACGCTGTCGGTCCTATCAAGTGAGGCGTCTGTATTCTTTGTTACAATTATTAGCATAGATAGATTTATGGGTATTAGGTACACATTCAGTACAAAACGCATAGGTACGAAATCGGCAAGAGTGTTAGGTTCCGTGCTCTGGTTGATGGCCTTGGCATTAAGTATAACATCTACATATTTACCAGAGATAAATCCTGATTTGTATGATGTATCCGAGGTGTGCATCGGTCTTCCACTCTCAAGGGGCAATGTGTTCAAGTCAGAATATACCAAATATGAGTTGGGACTCAAACCTTGGGGCGATCCAATTGTTGTTAGTAGAACTTACGATACTATTGTTGGTACCAAACCAAGCATGTACTTTGGCATTGCAGTTTTTATAATCATCAATTCCATATGTTTCTTCATTATTTTGATTTCTTACTTTGGCATCTTCGTCACTGTCCGACAATCAGCCAGAAAAGTTGGACGAACCCAAAATCAAAAAGAGGAGCTGAAAATATCTATCAAGATGGGAGCAATTGTGATGACTGACATGCTTTGTTGGATGCCTATCATAATACTTTCAGTCCTTGTGCAGAGTGGGAGACATATCGTCACACCAGTTGTCTATACTTGGATTGTTGCTTTTGTCCTGCCCATTAATTCTGCAATCAATCCATTTCTTTATACCTTGGCTACAGTTATAATAGATTTCGTGGAGCGACACCGTAGGCCTAATCAAGTCTGAATATATAAGGTTGTATATTGTAAAACGAGACCGACAGAGCAAACGAAGGCGTGATAACATTACATCGTCCCTGGGAGAGAGAAGCACGGAACAAACGGGATGTGACATGAGAAGGGCTACATCCGAGATTGGATGATGGTGGCCTTGAATATGTATACCGTGTGTCCCAAAAAAAGTAACACTTGGTGGCAGGCGCCATAGGTTTTGAACAAAAGCACGTGACTACTTATTCTTTGTTGTAAGGTAAGATGGGACTGTTAGCTAATGTCCATGAAAAGTTAAAATTGTTTTAAGATATGACCCCAGAAATCAAGTAACCTGCAGGACCCATTTAACCAAATTGACGCGGTATTAACTGCAAGTACGGCACTGTACGTTTTTGCGCCCAGAACCACCAATATGAATCTCTAAGTCCAACCACCATTTTCCTTTTTTTAAAGACGGCTATTGCAATAGATATTAACATTATGAATGTTTCCATTGGTAATAACAGCTAATAAACATGCATTTAAACACACTTAAAAAGATGGAATTAGGAATGTATGATCAACAAACTCTTCGTATTGTCCAAATAAGAAAGCATTGGATTAGAGCTATAAATCATTCATCATCATTTTGTGACGGCACACAAAGAGTTATCTTAACCCAAAATTTAATGACAGAAGGAATATACTGATATTGTTATTGAATCTTGTGTTGAAAACATAGGTTTTACTTTCATAAAGTTGAGAATGTAACATTTTTTCAGTAACAAGCAAGTTGCAGACCAACGCATTTATCATTTTATGTAATGTGGAGTTTGTCTATGACTTAGTCATAGTTTTATATGGTCTTATTTTATCACCAATAAATTCATGTTTTATCATTATCAGTTAAGTAATAATTATGTAAATGCAGTCATTTGACCCTGTAGAAGCTGCTCTGCAAGAAATTTGGGCAAGTAAATGTTAATTGCATTCAATATTGTACTTGCCATTCTTTTCTTCATTAACAGTCTTGTGGTTAACCAGTTCCTCATTTTTGTAAAATGGGTTCTGTGGGTTACTGGATTGTTGGGGTCATATCTTAAAAACCATAGACTCTACCTTTATGAACTTTTCATGGATATTAGGTAACAGTCCCATCTTACCTTAGAACAAAAAATAAGTAGTCATGTCTTTTGTCAAAACGTAATGTCGCCTGCCATGCAAGTGTTTGCGGTTTTTTTTTGGACACACGAATAAGATTCCATACCTTACAGCGATTGAGTGAGTGAGTGAGTGAGTGAGTTAGTGAGTGAGTGAGTGCGTGGGTGGGTGAGTGAGATGAGTGGGAGTGATGTGTCAGTGAGGAGTATAGGTTATACTAATAATTTATGTTCTTAGATTTTAATTTTTTGGGGTTTGCAGCCCTGAACTTTGGCGATTAAATGTACTCACTTTCCTAAATGATTACATGGTTCTGTCACATCCCATATTATAGCCCCTTATTCAAAAGTTTTCAAAAGACGTGTAAAATAGTTTGTCATGGTAACAACGAAGGGGGATTGGCTTTGTCACACTTAAATAAGACATGAGGAGATTTCTAGAAGGAAGCGCCCTCAATTTTTCTCGAACCCCGGTTTTTTATATAGTTGGAATGCTTACCAATTATTAATCACACCTGAAGTGAATAAGTCCCAATGCGCCCGTTTTATGTAATAAGATAAGGATTTTTTTTTTAGTACTTTCTGTCGTGCACGACAGAAATCAAAGCAGGTTGTCTATGGGGACCGATTACGATAACAGGCGAGTTCAAAACAAGTTTGTGTTGGCAGTTTTCTTTTTGCACCTGTTTGGTCCCAATAAACCTTCGAAATCGTCTCGGTAGGTGGTCTACAACCGATCCAGTGAAATTTGAGAGAAATTCGTATACTAAAAAGAATCTTCCCTCCTGCACTTTAAGCAATCATTACAACAAAACCAAAAGGAACTGTACCCAAAGAATATGGGTGATAATATACACCGTAAGGAGAAAAAATCATGATATTTTCCCCCACAATTTAAAATTTTATTAAACAAATCGCTTTCATAGTGCCTAGATTTGACTTGTGCTTAATAAATGTTGAGAAAAAATAAAATGCAACATAGCTTGATATATTTGTCCTTTAATTTCAAAACATAAATTATACAAATTTTGAGTGCACTTGCCGGTTTTTGACCATGGGTTCATTTTTAAAAAAAATCGTGCGTGTCTGAAATATCGCTGTGTGAGCGAAGATATAGAAATACATAGATATACGGCCGACCTATAATTTTGATTTTTTTGATGCATAGCGAATTATTTCAATGTTGTAAAATATTATTTTCTCTCAGCCAAAAGAAGGAGACTAGGCAACCATATAGTGCAGTTGACGCATTCTTGACATGGCGTATGAACAAGCAATTTATTGAATGGCCGGCCGCGCCATATCCAGATATTTCAAATCACCTCAGGTTATACATGTTAGGAAATAATTTACAACCATGGTATTTTTACAGTTAATTTGTTTTTTACCACACTTCCGATAAGTAATCAGTAAGCTACACTTGACTATATATGATAAATTAAATTGGCGTTGATCAATACGTTGTTGAGAAATTTTTTCCCTAACCCGCCTTACGGAATCAAGTATCAGTGAAGCCCAATTACAACGCACCACAGTCTATTGAATGGGCATTGGTATATATTTGCTGAGAAAAGGTTTCCCTAGCCCGCCTTCCCAATAAAGTCACTATTAGTGAAGCCAAATACCGCGCCCCCAAGAAAATTGAATGGCATTGATAAACATTGCTGAGAAAAAGTTTCCCTAGCCCGCCTTCCCAATAAAGTACATGTATTAGTGAAGCCACTATACAATGCACAACATACTTCTTTTGCTAATTCCTCACAATAATTGAATGGCATTTTGCTGAGAAAAAAGTTTCTCTAGCCTTCTCAATAAAGTATTAGTGAAGCCAATATATAATGCACAACATACCTCTGTACTAATTCTACATGTTTTTAGGTTGCTGGATAAACACTTAGCACCATAACAGACTTGAATTTGATTGCTTTATATACAGTAAGCCATATTAATTAAACAGTACAATTCTCGCAATAAATGTTTAATTAAGTTAGGACAAGTACATGAAACAAGGTTTATGCTGAGCCTGAAGAAAATTCATCTAGGTCAGTCTGACATCAAATATGTAATTTATTCCTGCTGCATGCCAGGATATAAGATATAGTAACCGTTTATCCCAACCAATAAATGAAGAATTCAAACTTGCAAACATATGATCCCAAAATCCCATACTTAAAATGCATTTAATTGGCAAATCAGCCACGTTGGTCCAGGATTGACTAAATGGCGAAATACTACATAATTTCAATAGAGGCTGACACATTGCAAATAAGAAAAGTTTAAAGAATAAACCACCAAACAAACGAAAAATGGGTGGGTTGGGTGGGAAAAAAATATTTCTGTCAAACCAAAACCCACTGCGACTTGCTCCTACGCTGTCAGAATGCGTTGTGATGCTAACACGCTTAAGAAATGGTAGTCAGGCTAAAGAAACGCGATCATTGAATGACGCTTACAAAAGCATAAACGTGAATTCACCCCTGCCTGACCATGAGATACCAATTAGCATCACAATAATGCAAACAGAGTCTGAGGGACCGGACATCTTTTGCTGTAAAAAAAAAAAAAAAAAAAACCCGCCTTCCTAATAAAGTATCAGTGAAGCCCAATTACAACGCACCACAGTCTATTGAATGGGCATTGGTATATATTTGCTGAGAAAAGGTTTCCCTAGCCCGCCTTCCCAATAAAGTCACTATATAGTGAAGCCAAATACCGCGCCCCCAAGACAATTGAATGGCATTGATAAACATTGCTGAGAAAAAGTTTCCCTAGCCCGCCTTCCCAATAAAGTATTAGTGAAGCCACTATACAATGCACAACATACTTCTTTTGCTAATTCCTCACAATAATGGAATGGCATTTTGCTGAGAAAAAGTTTCACTAGCCTTCCCAATAAAGTATTAGTGAAGCCAATATATAAATTCTTGAATCCGGCCCATGATCTTGTCGGCAACACAGGCTCAACACCCCCCCATTAAAAATGGTCTGGGGACGCCCCTGGTCAGGCTAAAGAAACGCGATCATTGGCTGACGCTTACAAAAGCATAAACGTGAATTCACCCCTGCCTGACCATGAGATACCAATTAGCATCACAATAATGCAAACAGAGTCTGAGGGACCGGACATCTTTTGCTGTGGGCAAATGCGTTTTCTTTCAATCAGTTATGACTTTTTTCATAAAACGTTAATTCCGCCCAAATTTCGATCATATGGGACTCATTTACTTAGATTCACTACAAAATAAGAACGGAATATCCTATTGAAGTCAAACAAAAAGAATTTGAAAGCTGAAAGTAGACACTTTTCTATAATTTTGCCTAGAGTACCCAGATTTTTAATTTTGAAAGCACACTCCAATGGGTCAATAAGAAGTGTAAATATCCGCATATTATGGATGGGTGAAATAAGGGATTCCCAAATATAAGTTTCCCCCTAAAATTCGAGGACATTTCGTTGCATAACTTCACTTAGAACTGGATGTTTAGAAAATTTTTAAAGGTTTTGAAGAGAGGAGATATTTGACTCTGTCACAAAAAAATGTTGCTTTTCAACTTCACTACCCAAAAAGTTAACCGACCACTATATTTACAACTTGAATTCAGGGTTGGTACATTTACTGCACCCACTTTGCCTGCTCCCAGTCGCATTCAGCAGCCTTGACGGAATACAGTGCACGTGATACTGTACTTTATTCCGTTAAGGCTGCTGAATTCAACTGGGAGCAGACAAAGTGGGGTCACAAAATGTACCAACCCTTGAATTCAGTTGACATTAGGGGGGGGGGGGGGGGGGTGGTAGGGGGGGGGGGGGGGGGGGGGGGGGGGGTTGATCTCGCGTATGTGTACATTTGACCTCCATTAACAATATGGGTTTTCCATTTGTACACACGACCTTTGGTCTCAACTTCCACTCCTAAGCCTCTCGTTCGTGATCAGTTTGATAAAGCTTCCTGTTAGGAAGCGCAACGTCACTACTTAAAAAGTAGTTTATTTTAAAGAGACTTTGATTATGTGACTACTGAATCCTGATTGAAAATGAACCTTTTCTACAATAATTTCATGGGAGGCGTATCGGGAGGCGTTAATGGCTTGTACTAAGTCCATGCATGCAATGTATCACATACTTCATGTGGTGATCAAGAGAGAAGACGTGCATAAGGACATGGTTACACATATGGCGAAACTGTACCTGATTTTGCGCAAATTAGTATTGTCTAATTATACCTTTCAATACTATGGGGTGTGGTCAAGTGCACAAGCATATGCACATTTGATTTAAAATGAATCCAATGTCATCCATTCTTTCCTAAATATCCGTGACCAGTAGATGTACATCCTCTGCATTAACTCGGCAATAATAACACTGTTGAATCCAGTAAATCCGCTCGGTATGCAGAGGATAAAGCACTTTTTTTTATCTGGAAGTACAGAGCCATTGTTATTACCCACACAGTTGAAACAGATTTCAGCGTGCTCATTAGCTTTTACCGAAATTGAGCTATTTTTCCGAAAAGGAAACAAAGATAAACAAAAAATCATGAAAGAAAGTTGTTTGGCAGACTGTGACCAAACATCTTTGTGCAGAAACAAAACTTAACTTACGGTAACTTGCCGCGTAACCCCATTTCTATTCAATTTACCGTGTTGTTAGCATAGGTCGCTAGACCCCATTTTGTATTTTTCTAAATACATGGTGGTAAACTGAATAGAAATGAGGTCCAACAGTAAGTTCTGAATCTTGGTTCTGCACAAAGCTGTTAGGTCACAGCTTACCAAGTAACATATCCACCATGAGTTTTGTTCACAATAGTTTCGTTTTTCAATAAATGATGAAATATACAGTCCAAATTATTGAACTCACAGTAGAACCTCAAAGTTTATTTTAATCGCGAACGAGGCCATCTCAATCCAAACTGGGTAGACATTTCATATAGGAGTCCCAAGTATACAAATGAGGCATTGCCATTGGTTCCGTCCCGCGCTACTTAACAACATCATAGAGAGCATGACGGAATCAATGACAATGCCTCATTTGTATACTTGGGGCTTCTATGTGAAACGTCTACCCTAAACTGGGCGGGGATAAGGAGTCTATAGCGCCTGGCATCTTTTCAGCTGTCATGGACAGTAACAATGGCTCTGCAGTTCCAAATAAACAAAGCTAAGGGGAATCTGAAATGCTTTGTCCGCTGAATACCAGGTGGATTTACTTATCAATAACGCCACTATTTGCCTGAGTCAATGCAGCATAGTGTATGTCCCTTGATCACTGATATTCAGAAAAGAAATTGAGATGTCATTTTATTCATTTTCATGAAAATGTGCAACCTTTACAATTGCCATACCCAATAAATAGCAAGGCTAATCTAGGCATTAACAGCAGTTATCTAATTAGTAACGCTGACGGATTGGCGCCAAGATAGCGATTAATTATTATTTATAGTGCCACTTTCTGGTTGAGTGAAACCAGTGAAAGAATTAGTTAAACATAAGTTATTCACATTTAAACACGTATGGAATTTTTCCAAAAGGGATTAACGTCATATAGATGCGAACGTAATGGTGGAAATTATCTTCAGTAAGTTCTGGCTTTACGATAAGGTGTATAATATTCAACATACTGTTGTTTGTTAGAAGAGAATCATGACCATATACAGTAACCTGGAGGAGAGAGTTTTTATGGTCTTGAAGTATCATGAAACGCAAATTCCTACCGACACCTTGATACCTTCCTTCCAAATTCAATTTTTTATTTGACTTCAACAAATAATTAGTGCACAAAGATAGTGCAATATTTTAAACCGTTTCTTTGGATTTGCATTGTTTATTTTGGTTGCAATTATATTCATTTATTCTGGCATGATTTTGACAGATACCAATTTTATAATAAATTCAAAGCTCCATTTGAATGCAATAATTATTTGTATTTGTTTATTACTTATGAAAAGAAATATTTATCATTGAACTAATTATGTTGACTATTAAAGCTTGTGTTGAGAACACTTGACTTTCGTTGTGTATCTTAAGCTCTGTTTTGTTTCTTTTGTCAAGTTGCAATCTTTTATGAGCTTCAAGAGAGCATAGCGTAACTGCGGAAAAAATAATAAAAGTGGCCACAATCGATTTTTGGTGTTTCGCACACTAAATTGATTAGTATCTCTGAATTGACAAAAGCAATGAATGAAAAACCCTATTGAAAAGCTGTGTTTTTTCTTTACTATTATGCCATAAGAATGCTTAGTTTGACATTTTCATATTTAACCCTTTTTTGAGACAGGTTTGTATGTGGTATCTTGGGGATTCTAAGTTTCCAAGGGAAGAGTATATAAGTTGTGAATTATTTTGTGATTAGGCTCTTTGCTTTAGTAGCTAGAGGATAAAAATCATTCTAAGAACGGAAGTTTGCATTGACCAACGCAGGTTAGCAAATTGGCTATATGTGTTAATAAATCTGCAACTGAGAATAATTTAACTTGTCAAGTGTGTGGAATTCCGGGAATATTCTTTATACCGCTCACGAATAGGAATTCATGCCCTTATTTGGTGGCAGGCGGTGGGATGATCTAGCTGTTCTAACTAACTGAACCTAAAAACCTCGTTGAAATAGATTTGGATTATCTACGACAGTGGGAGGATCTAAAGTCTACCAGGACATTATCTACTGTTCCTGTGAATCATAGTGTTATAGAAGTAAACCATACTCCTGGACTTGTCCTATGATTGTTTGTCTTTGGAGCTGAAGACGTGTTGAACATATCCAGGCAAAAAAGTATTCAACAAGTAAACACGGACCATCGTTCAGAAAAAAGGACTCAAAACGCGTTCACCCACCCAGGAAAAGACGGTCAAAAGGTCTAAGTGGACCACTCGGAAAGTGACGCGAGGATACCGGAGAAACTTAAAAACGAATGGAGAATCGAATCCGTGGCATCATCTCAAAAACCTCCAATCCACCATGGCTTGCTGCGCTGCATTTATGCAAGTTCAAATGCAAATGAACACTAGAATTTCGCGGTCTGGCTTTCTCAGGTTGCGGGGGGGGCGGCGGGGGTACCAAAGGTTAGGACAGTTGTGGAGGGATCCGTGCGGAACCTTACCAGACGTGACTTGTAGCATTAGTTAATTATGTATTTATTTATTTATTTATTAATGGTTTATTTTTTTTAAAATGCCACATTTAAGGTCAACTGGATTGAGATGTTCATTAAAAAAACATTGTTGTACCAAAACAACCCATAAAAGCATTATACGAAAAAATATAACAAATTTAAAAACAATCATATCAAACAAAGATACACATTGCACTCTTTGAACTCCCGAAATACCCACCAGTGCCCACCAACAACCCCACACACACTCATGCACACGCTTACACACAAACCCCCAAACCATACACACACAAAAAACACACACCCCCCCCCCACACACACGGCACCCTCTTCTAGCATAAAAAACCAAACTGGAAATTAAAACAAGCCCAAGCCACTCAGACATCGCAAAAATTCACCCAATAAACAATCCCATCACAGACGCCAACATCCATATATCCACATCAAAAAACATTGTACTCCAAAAAAAACCAAAAAAAGGCCTACCAAATTGAATTCAGTAGATGAACTAAAAACCATATGAACAATGCCAAATATGCAAAGTTGAACCTGAATATCTTATATGAATCATTTTAAAAAGCCTCACAAAGTAGGGAATTGCACTGTTTGTACCTTCGACGATTCGTACTAAACTGGGGGGTATAAGATGATTTGAGTTTCGAGAGAATATTGACTTTTTTCCTTGACTTTCAAGGGTAGCCCTTTGCAAAAAAAAAAAACATCAGAGTTATTTACATTTTTACGGCAAACTGAAGACACAATTTCCTTCTTTATTTTAAAGTAATCAAATTACACTGTTATGAATTGATTGATCAGAACATTGATAACTTGTCACCACCCTTGGGCCCGTGTTCGGGACTAATCCAGGGCCTTTGCAACTATACCAGGGTTCCCTTTATCAGGTGCTCCATAGTCCCAAGGTCCTATAACTATGAAGCATCTTCCCTTTTCAACTACCCAACCCAAGATCCTCTTCATAACTGTCTGAGAACCCTTTCACAGCTGCCACAGAGCGTCCTTCCCAACTAACCCAGATCCCCATTCTCATCTACCACAGGTGCCCCTTTTCCAACTTCGGTTCCTCCTTAGTCTAACTATACCAGAGCACATTCCCATACTACCTTCACACTGATACACCTTATCTCAAAGTTTACCCTTCCCATTTATATATGACCAATTCCCAACTTCCTAACTATTCCGGGGTTCCCTTTCCCAAATTTCCGCTGGGTTCCAAAAAATTCCAGGGTCCCACATTACAATCACCCCCTTCCACCAACACTTCATTACCCTTCCTCGCCCAGTTCAGGTTCTCATTTTCACCAAATCGAAAAAATGAAAAAAAAATGAATAAAAAATATTTTAAGTATTTAAAAAAATATTCATGTTTCATTTCTACTTGTATTACTTTTTAGTTTTAATATTGTGTCATATTTATTCATTTTAAATGCTTTTCTTATTGTTTCGTTCATTTTTATCTTATTTGATATTTTATTTTGTTTATTAAATTTATTGTTTATTTTCAATTGACTTACGAACATTATTTATTCCAAGTTTCATTGTTTTTTAGTTATTAATTTGAAATTTATTTTCATATAATTTATTTATACTCTTTCGTATTTCTAATTATAATTTAGCATGGTTTAATTTGTATTCATTTATTACATTATTTCTAAAGATTATTTAGTTAAAATATTTATTAGTATTGTTTTTTTTATTGATATATTTTCATTTACCTGTGTTTTTTTATTCAAGTTTTATTCAAGGAACATGAGATTATATTTGTGTGATTTATTCATTTAACCTACAACCAGATGAACGGCGCGGCGATCGAGGTCACAATTGGCACGACCACTATAATATTCAAAGAAAGTAATATTTACGGAGAATAAAAGCAAGGCTAATTACCTATTCACTATATCACGAACTTAATGCTTATTCCATAGCCAGATATAAAATAAATATTACAGATCTCTAATGGACAATTTCGCCATCAGTGAGAAATTATACATCCGCTTTATTTCCGTAAATATCATACGCCCCACACGTTACTAAGTTCGACCGCCTATTTACGCCAAGTCTTTCAGCCCTGGGAAGACTTCAACACATAACATATTCGATTTATAGCCCCAAATACTGCTGCCTCTAACCAAAACCCGTTATAGAAGTTCATTTTCCACTCACAATGCAACGTACCTATAGTCCATTTCACTACCTCAGTGCAGTGATGTCATAACCTTGACGCAGCTTTTACTCACGCGTCAAGATATGTCTTTGTACGCGCGTGTAAAAACGCCGACGCTTTAAGCCATCACTCGCGGTTTACTGGTGCGATCATCAAATATCGCGCTGATGTCACTGCACGGAAGTAGAGAAATGAAGTATACCCCAATGCGTGCACACTTTTTGTTTTTTACTCACACATTTTTGGACCCTCAAAGTAGGCCAAATTTAATATACTATCAGACTAACGTCTGATAACGATGAAAGAGCTCCGTAAGAAGAGAGGGGCCTGCGAAGGAAAGAGAAGGAGCGCGAAGAAGAGCGACGAAAAGAAGATATGGAGATTCGAAAGATAGAGATGCTAATGGGAGAGAAGAAGAAAGAACAGCGGCGATTAATTGTGACAAGGGTTCAGGCTAGGAAAGAGAGGGAAGGAAAGAAAGAAAGCTAAAAGTAGGACAGAAAGGGAGTGCGGTGTAGTTTCAAGGCCACTAGGAAATATTTCAGAGGGTTCAGATTTCATGAAAGAATTTGGGCATTTGGTGGCAAAACAATCATGGAAAATCCTTCTAAAAAGTTAGAAAAAACTAGAGCAGAAACTGTACAAGACAATTTGCTTGAACCAAAGGAAGATTGTCTGGGCTGGTTTCTCATGTTTGCTGTCAATTCCTCACTCTTATGAGAGTGACAATTCATCGATGAAGAGTACTCATAAACAAAATACACTCTTTAAAAGAGTACAATTTAACTTCACCAAAGACTGGTCCCTAGAGTCACTCATTGAAAGAGCGATTTTCACTCTTTTACATTTAGCGAGTAGTATATTATTTTTTTCTAGGAAAATTCAGTGGTACTTCCTATTTTTTTACCCCTTTTTGTTTTGGGGTTTTACTTGCTCTCTACCTATATTGTTAATAGTAAGATTTATGTATCAAATAACCCCCGCAACAAAATGGATGTTTAATTCAATAAACGACCCACATATCTATCTAATGTAATGGGAAATGAATTTAGATTACCATAAAGAAGCAGAACCAAGAGCATGTTCGTGACCTCAATTAGTAATAACGTGTTCCTAGAACACGTAATTAAAATATAATCATGAGCGCGTGTTCGTGACCTCAATTAGTGATTATCTTTGTTGCAGGTACGCCACTACCTTTAAAAAAATAATATAGGTAATTAAGTTATCTTCAAATTTGCCAGGCTAAAATGGAAATTCATCCCAAATGATCGGGAAAGGCTATAGCTATGCCTTATGTATGAACATTAACATTTATTGGCATCAGGGAATTTAATTATAGAAAAGCAGATTCGTGACAAATTGTGAGGCATGGGCGAGTTGTGCATTGGGTGTTTTAAATCTCTACAATTGGACATAGAGTTAGGGCAAAGTCCAGAACGAGTTTGGCCTTCTAGGGGTCCCCCCCAATCGCGGTTTCTCATGTTTCATAGTGATGGGGCAATTGAAGGTAACATGGGTGTCATAGCTTAAATTTGCTTCAATTTTGTTCCAAATATATCAAATTGTTCCTTTGGTCATAAGGATTCCAAATATGTGTAGTCTGTTTATATGTACGACCTATGGTTTTGGAGTGATGTAGTGAAACAATTTCTTGTACAGCAGGGGTAAGCAAATAACGTTGTTAAGACTTTGGTATAAAGTGAAGCAAGATGTTCATCTAGATACGACAAGGGAAATAAGAAATAGTTTTCACTATCTGCTATGCTTTTTAACAAGCTTTGTGGTCAAATAGGTCAGACGTCTATGTAATCAAATGCATTTTGAGTGGCTAGTCATTGAAACAAAACAAGAGGTATAGTCAAAACGATTCTTTATTTTAATTCTTTTGCCAATATGAATAATTTGAGAAATTTCTGACCTAAGTCTGGGCAATTTGTGTTCACTCTGAACAACCAGAATTTGGACATTTTCGGCTGTTTTCAGCATTTTTACTTCATAACTCCAAAGCCATAGGTCGTACATAAACACCCTTTATTTTTGAATCCTTATAACCAGACAAAAATTTTGATATGCTTGTTCAACAAGATTGCTTTATCCCTTACGTTATCTGTCATTGCCTCCTCACCAAGCAATATGAGAAATCTGCAATGCCCCCATAGTAAAAAATCTTGCTTTTATTGTGCCCTAAGCTTTGCCAAATTTTCAGAAAATTTTGCAGAAATCCTCTGTGCTAATATGTTTTATCGTGAATCTGATATTATACATATTTGCTGGGCAGGCTTGTGCAGGAAAGGCGGGCACAATAGCAAACTCGTTTGCCGATCGTATTCATGCAAGCTCATGTCGAGTGACCCTGCACAACAATTTTTACAGTAAATAATTATGCTAGGGTAACCTCCCGACTAACTGTGGGCTACTCTCGCTGCAGACAAACATTTTTACCAGTCTGTAAGAGCCCCGGGTAAGAGCATCATTCTTCTTCTTCTACTTAGCGTATCCACAAGTCATTGGTCATGGCTTGTGGTGGTGTCAGGATTTAATCAATCCATTTCCGTGTGTTACTCGCAGCCGTCGCCATGGGGGGTGTGGGGGTGGAACACCCCCCAGCGATCCTCAAAAAGAGAAGAAAGAAAAAGGAAAAAGAGAAAGAGAAGAAGAGAGAGAGAAAGAAGAAGAGAAGAGAAAAGAGAAAATAGAAAAGAAGGGGAAGAAAGAAACAAAAAGAGAACGGTGTCAGAAGCATAAGATTGAACTCCAGACTTCGCATAAATCCAAATATCACAAACATTTCAAATGGATTCTCCTCAAGCCAACTAGTTTTGTTTCAAGTTTAGGCCATGGCAATCAAGAATTGTTAATGTGCCAACAGGACTTGTGATCAAAATGGGTAAAATAAATTTAAGAAAGCACGACCATGGCAGTGGCATGGGCAAACAGGAGGGTAGCCATGGGCCATTCCTCCCTAGTTGGGTCTACCAGTGGAAATTTCAGTCGGGGAGGTGAAGTGGTCAAGAACAAAATTGATAGGGATCTGTTCCCTATCCCCCAGCACCATAAACTTATAGGTCTACTGGCCGTCTGATTAATTGCCCATTCTTTCAATTGAATTAATTACTATACTTTACCCTTCAAAAATACCCATCTTAATCAGCCTGTTAATAGCTAAATCCCCGGCAGGGGCTCTGCTCCTGAACCCCACCCATTATAGACATTGGCGCTCGCAATGTGTAGTTCCCCTCGGTAATACAAGCTTTTAAATTATATTATGTCCGTCTCAGTGAGCAAAGTTAGAAACCAGTCTTTTCTTTGAATTGATTACTATCTGCCCTCAAAAAGGGGCAATCTTGAAGGTTCTGAATAGCTCAAATCCAAGAGCTTCCTGGGGCTTCGCCCCCTGGACCCCGGCAGATCTTTGAATGATTACTATTTACCCTAAAAATGGTAATCTTGAAGGTTATGAAAAGCTCAAATCCAAGAGCTTCCGGGGGCTCCGCCCCTGCGCATCCCGGTGGCTCTGCATATGCACCCGAACACTAGGGGCCTCAATCGGCCCCTGGGACTCAACCCACCCGTTCAGGGCTTTCCAGTTTGCGCCCTTATGCCAGGCACTTGCGGTGTGAAAATTGGTTCAAACGATCAACAAGAAATGGTCTCTAAGGCCATCTACTTATGAAAGTTTAAATGGCCTTAAGTGGGCCCCGAACCGCATGCCGTTAGTTGCATTGTTTTGTACGCTCACTAAGCTTCCATGGACTCTTACTGCGGCATTAACATTTCTTCAAGTTTACACCCCCCTGGCAAAATGTCTAGCGACGGCCCTGTGTGTAAGTGACTCACTGACTACCATCCGTCACTCACACGCCGTTATGAAAGGTGTTGCCTGTACGGTTGGATTCTAAATTTCATTTCAAGTCGTACAATACAATGAGCCCAACGAGAACGGTGCTGGTTAGTTGGGCGGCATTATGGGTGTTTTATTTAGCAACTGGTTCCCCCGATCTTCTCAATATTTTTTTTTTGAAACCAACGTAACATATTCAGCTAAACCAACGAAAATGTTCAGCGAATTACGCAGTCGAAAAGCTTAGCCGCTGTGCTATGCCATAGTGTACGAACCGAAAACAGTCGAAAATGCGGCTGTACTATAGTATTACCGTATTCAATATGAGGATTGAAATAAGGTAATTTCAATAATTTATCACCCTTATCGATAGCTCTAAATTGCTCATTGCCATGACGTATTCATGAGGAGGTTCGCAGTAAATACGATAATTATTTGTAATCTATTGGTTATTGTTTTATGTTATTGTGAGTGTTTAAAAACAATCCCGGTTAACTTTGCAAGATCTGTTAAACTAATATTAAACTATTCCGTTGTGCTCGTGTAACCTCCATCACAACCTCCGTAAACAATAATTATGTGTTTTTTACTGCGAACCTCCGCGAGAGACTGTACACGAATAATTTGAGCCCGTGGCAAGCGTTATTTCGGTGGATCAGTATACTCTCAGAGTACAAAATGCATCTTCTTGACTCTGCTCCCATTTGATCTTGTTTGGTTCACCACCATCGTTTGTGTCATTCCAGGGTGTAGCTATGGCTCCAAAATGTGGAATATCTGATCTTGTAAAATCCTGCAAGTCCAAGAAAGGATCTCAACTGAGTCTTTGTCTGGGGACGAGGGGGCATTTTGAATGGCTTCAAGTCTCTTCATCAGTTGATTCAGCCTCTCCAAATGACTTTCCCATGATGAGGTGTGTACTAATATATCATCTATGTAGTTGTCTATCTCTGGTAGATCTTTCAGCAACTTTCTCATAATTCTGGAAAAAGTAGCAGGGGCGTTGACAAGTCCAAACGGCATCTTAGTAAATTGGTACAGGCCATCGTGTGTGGTGAACGCCGTCAATGGTTTTGCATTTTTCCGTCCAAGGACTTGCCATACCAACCCTTGGCGTAATTCAAGTTTAGAAAAGTAATGTGCATTACCTAACTTTGCAATATCTCTTGTGGAGCAGGGATAGGTTCAGCATCAAATACTGTAATGGCATTAATTTTGCGACTGTCACAACAACCGAATTCCTACCATCAGATTTTCTTCCCTACAACAAGAGGTGAGGCATAAGGACTGTCACAACTACTACTACTACTACTTACTACTACTACTACTACTACTACTACTCCTAAGTCCATCACGACTTTGACTTCCTCCTTAACAGTCTCGCGTAATGCGTGTGGAATTGGATACGGCCTACTGCGGATGGGAGTGTTGTCAGTCAGCTTTATGTCTGAATGAAATCCTATGGTAGTTCCTGGCAGATCAGTAAGAACTGACGTGGAGTTACCCAGCACCTCTTCACTTTTTATTTCTCTCGCTGTAAGATCATTGTTTTGATTGTGTTAGTTGGCAAAAGATTCCTTCCTCAGCATTAAGGATGGAATGTGCATGAGAGGTTATTGGCCATATTCCAAAAATGGTCCATCGCATCTTCACTTTCGATGACTGACGTACATGCAAGTTTCAATAAACCAGCCGTCACATCACCAGATTGTTTGGTTCTCTCATCAAACAGACTCTGTTTCTTATCGATGGTAGTAATTTTTCTTTAGGAGGTTAGCATGGAAGGTCTTCACCTTGGTTCATAAGTTGATTTCGTAGTCCATGATGCCTACCTTACCAACTACCCGAAATGGACCTTTCCAATGCATTCGTAGGTTTGTTGTTGTCTGTAGGGAGCAACAACAACAACTTCGTCTCCGACATCAAATTTCCTTGCCTTGGTATTCCTGTACCTATATTGGTACATTTTGTATCTACCCTGATAAGCTGCTCTCTTACAAGTTCACATGTTTCTTGAAGTCTGTCTTGAAGATCAAGAACATATTGAAACGTTATCTTGGTTTCTGGCTCCTGTAACTCACCAGTCCAAAATTCCTTCAACATAGCCAAAGGACCACGAACAGATCGACCATATAAGAGTTCAAAGGGGGAGAAACCAGTACTAGATTGGGGCGTTTCCCATATGCAAAAAGTAGCGCATTGATGTACGTATCCCAGTCGCGTGGTCGCTCCTCGCACATTTTTTTCAACATCTGCTTGAGGACAGCATTAAAACGCTCACACAAACCGTTGCACATTGGATGCCAAAGCTGTTTTGTAGTTAGCGGTCGGATCGAGAGCAGTCTATTAATTTCTGCCATAAGCTGCGATGTAAACTGTGCACCTTGATCAGATAAGACCTCTCTTGGAAATCCTACCCTGGAATAGATGTCCAACGTGCCTCTGCAACAGAAATGGTGTCGATGTTATGAAGGGCAACCGCTTCTGGACAAAACCGTATCATAGTCCACTACTGTGAGGATAAACCTGTGACCACGATTTCTGTAGCAGGATAAATAGGCCCAACAATATCCATAGCTATGCGGCTCAAGGGTACATCAATCGACGGCAAACTACCTAATGGGACCTTCGTAACACGACCCTTGGGCAAGGTACGCTGGCATATATCACACGAACGGCAAAATCTTGTTATATCAGCCTGCACTTCTGGCCAGAAAAAGTGACTAAGACTCTTTCCGAGTCGTTCTTTCTTTAACACCTGCAATACCACTCAAAGTACTCGTGAGCTCACTTCATAACTTGAAAACGATATGGAGGGGGGACCACCACCCGATTGACTACTTCTCCAAAATTGACAGATTGTGACTGGATTCACGGAAAAATGCCATTCTTGCAATAGAATTTGGAAGTGTTACCGCAGCGAGTTACCTTGATCTCACCAGACTTGGCCATCTCATACATTTTACTCAGACTTCTATCAGCTTCCTGAGCCTGCTGCAACTCATCTGCAGACACAATTTTCAGCAACTGCTTTAGGCACTCTGAGTTCCTTCAATGGCTTTTCATTAGCTCTCTTTTGACTCCTAGTCTGAACAGCTCCAGTCACATCTTTATCTACATCTTCACAACTATCAAAGTCTACATTGGTACTATCACAATCAAAATCTACATTGGCATTACCACCTCCATGACAGCAACTATGTTTCCATGCCTGATTTGGATCAGACGGGTCACGGACACCTGGAATGTTGCCAAGAATCAAGTCAAAAACAGGGTTCGTCCTCCAAATGGCACTAACTACAACACTGTAAATACGGAGTATCAACCTCAACAGAAGCAACGGGAACCTTCCTTACGGTGCCATCAATTAGTACACAGGTCTTGTATTCACCTGTAAGTTGCTCGTTGGAAACCAGGCTACGACGTATAACAACCGTACTACAAACGTATCCCTACACTAACTCAGTGCTACCAATACATCCATGTGACACAGGCATCTTAATTTGTACACCCTTATGACTGCAAGCAGCACTTACAACTGGCAATTTGTGACCACAAGACATGGTTTAGTAACCATCATCTGTAGCAAGAGTTTCACTGCTAGTCTCTTTTGTGACTACTCCCAAGCCGAGATTGTTTGATTTTTGACCTTGTCTGGGAACAAGCATCGCAACAGCAAGCAGTACACCCCGTAGCTTTAGCTTTGCTATCTACTGCTGACGAACCATCAAAGCCTTGGGACGTTTATAGCAATCTTTCGCAATATGTCCTACTTTGTCACAAATGAAACAACGCCTGGGCCAATTACTATCACTCTTAACAGCACTAGTGTTAGTATCATGATTTGGGTGAGGGGAAGTGTTACTTACCAGAAGCTTGCTGCCCTTTTGGCTGTGTTGTCTTTCCACTAGATACTACTCCCCAACCACCTCTAGCCTCATGGTACTGGTCTGCAAGTTTGTGTCTATGCAATAGATTTTGGCTTGCGCTCCTAAAACAAAGACATATACTAAGAAACTGATCTCGCATAAGCAAATCAACTATACCAATGTATGTCTTTGTTGCAGAAGATAAGTCGACCCACCTATCAGAATAGTTAAGTAGCTAGTGGCAAACTGTGGGGCCGCTTCACCTTGTTCGGGCCTAGCAGACCTAAACTTACTCCTAAATCCATCCTCTGTAAGCCGAATGCCCTAACATCTGATTTTAAGGACATCATAGTTATTTGCATCTTTACTGGGGAGCCTACTACTGTATATGTATCTAACCCTTTACCATGCATTAATGGACTAAGATAAAGTGACCAGTCTTCTTTTTTCCACTGGTTAGATTCAGCATAACGCTCAAACCTCTGCAAATACGCATCGATGTCATCTTTATCCTCTTTGAACTCTGATAACTTACGGGCAGGGGCTTTACGATGGCCACTTTCAGTCTCACTAGCACCACCATGACTATGATGACTGGTATCGGTATTTTCTTTCTTTAATTCCGTCCAATCTCAATTGCATTTTCAAGTACCTCTCTTTGTGCAGCACGTTCATTTCTAGCAATATCGCGCTCTTTTTTAATAAAGCTTGTAATTCCTCACCACTAAATCCTAATTTCTCACCTAATTGTGAAAGCTTTGTAATATCCATACCTGAAGCTAAGGATTTTGAGGAATTAGATACACTAGAGATAAAATTGGATATGAACAGTGCAGCCTACATGCACATAAAACAAGGTACAGTGAAAAGAGCAAATCAGGGCCAATGTGTAGATGAGCCTATACTGCCGACATTATTTTTGCTATGACAATTTTCTTACGTATTAGAAAATGAAAAATTACTCAAACTTTCTAAGATACGCAATGTGACAGGTAACATGGCATTTCCCGGACGAGCCCCCAGTGTGATGGCTTTTTGCGTGGCTGCGACTGTTGTGCAGTGCACAACAAGTGTACTCTTTAGTCACACGGTGAACCAGAAAGGGTGAACAGATTTTACTCAGAACCCAAAGTTGTAAATTAACTCATACAATAAAATTTAATAATCCTGCAATCTCATTTGATTCTTGACTTGGCATGTTCAAATACTTAAATTGATACAACTACGTTGGAAACGGGATTCAGACTAGGGTTTGAATACGCCATGTGTCATCATGCATGGAAAATTGCCAAACACATGTCTGAAACCGGGATCCAAAATAAAACAAATTGACTAGTCATGAATTGAGTACTCAACACAAATTAACTAAATTAATCCAGTGCACTGGTAAAGGATATGAAATTCAGTTCTGAGGTCTATGGAGATTCCAGTTCATGTCAAATCGGGAAGTTGTTGCTTATACAGGTGAAGTAAATACTAGCATTGTGTTCGGCCATTCACCACACATACCACGTTGTCGGCCACGCCCATGTTGAACCATGCAGCATTCACGTTGACCAGCAGTCTCAAGGATTGGTTTGTAGCCCAAATTTATACGGCTGTATCCCTTACTAATTCCTTTACAGTCCCTCGATAAGATTGTTTATGTCCATGCCGTCATTCATGCGATGTATTAATGTGCCATCTTCGGCATTTAAATTAATAAACAGTACTGCAAATGCTATCAAAATTTAATGTCTGTGGAAGTCTTAAGCAGCAAAATTGATGACCGAATTATTTATCTATTTGCCGGAAGCTTGTCACAGCAACTGTCAAATTAATAACAAGTTATCCCAAATATGCTGAAACTTCAAGTTATTTCGCAAATTATATTGGCATGATACTTTTGTCATGAACCAACAGTTTTCCAAATACAAAATAACCTAAATAAATAAGCTTGCAAAATTGTAAACTGATCATAAATTCATAAACTACACTTTTCATCTTGAAAACTTCCTAACTTATTTCCTTCCATCAGTCACTCATCTCAGACTTGTGAAAATTTAGAAACAATCTTCCAAATCAAACCCACTCAAAATTAAATTTAAGCCTCTTCATCTTATTCCAACACCCAAAATCACAGCTTGTTATAAGCATAAGTTTACGGCACACAGAATCTTGACATGAAAAGACCTTGGGGGAGTACTCCTCAATGGAAACATCCATGTCAGCTAGGCAGGTAAGTAGACCCCCATGTCACATAATTATATAGTGGTTTTCATTCCCCTTAGAATAAAAGTGGACAGTCCCTTCTGTTATTTTACATGCAAGTCAAGAATCAAATGAAATTGCAGGATTATTAAATTTTATTGTATGAGTTAATTTACAACTTTGGGTTTAATCTGTTCACCCTTTCTGGTTCACCGTGTGACTTAGAGTAACACTTGTTGTGCACTGCACAACAGTCGCAGCCATCGCAAAAGTCCAGTTTACGTTGAATGTGACAGTGCCGATTTTGGTCAAACCGGTTGTAAATTGTTCAATGACGCCACGATCGCTTCTTGCTTTTCGTATTGCATAATAAAGCTGTCAGGGTCGCTTCTTTGTTTTCGTATATTACATAACCATTCCTTCATGGTTGCCTCTTCATTTTCGTATTGCAAAACATTGTCGTCAGGTCGCCTATTGCTTTTTGTATTACATAACCATTCCGGCAGGGTCGCCTCTTGCTTTTCTTTGCATAACAATGTCGTCAGGGTCGCTTCTTCGTTTTCGTATTGCATAACAATGTTGTCAGGGTCGCTTCTTGGTTTTGGTATTGCAAAACAATGACGCCAGGGGCGGCTTTTGCTTTTTGTATTAAAAAAACCATTCCGTCAGTGTCGCCTCTTGCTTTTCGTGTTGCAAAGCAATGCCGTCAGGGTCGCTTCTTCGTTTTCGTATTGCATAACCATGTGCCGTCAGGGTTGCCTCTTGATTTTCGCATAGCATAAAGCCGTCAGAGTCGTTTCTTGCTTTTTGTATTGAAGAAAAATGCCGTCATGATCGATTCTTGGTTTTCGTATTTCATAACAATGTTGTTAGGGTTCGTTCTTGCTTTTAGTTTTACATAACAGTGCCGTCAGGGTGGCCTCTTGTTTTTCGAATTGCATAACAATGCCGTCAGGGTCGCTCATTGCTTTTTAATTACATAACATTATCAATGAAATCGGGGTCGCTTTTTGCTTTTCGTATTGCAGAAGTTTCCGTTAGTGTCGCCTCTTGCCTTCCGTATTGTGTAACAATGTCGTGAAAGTCGTCTCTTGCTTTTCGTATTGCAAAACATTGCCGAAAAGTTCACTTTTTCGTTTTCGTATTGCATAACAATGCCGTCAGGGTTGCTTCTTATTTTACGTATTGCATATTCCTTCTAGATTGTATTGGTTTTTTCCCAAGATCTAATTCAACGTTGGTAAGGCGACTTTAGGCCCATGATACTCATGAAGCGAATTGTACACCAATACGACAGAATACAGGCTGTCCCAAAAATATTAACACTCGGGACACAAGCATTTTGTAAAAACCTAAAGTACGCATGGGTCTTGTTTAGTATGCTCTTAAAGCTAACTAAATAAGCTTTTATTTGCCGTTTATTTCATTTCAATGCGATATGTAGAACAAAAGATATGCTTCCTCAAAACGAAGATTACAAATTCGGGTTGGTCCGATTTGCAATTGTTACATTTGTAAGATTGTATGAAACATGATTTTGTAACATACTCAAAATTGGGTTATTGATTGTGTTATTGATTGGCAATTGAACTTATTGAAGATATCGACAATCCCTTTTGAACTTCATTATTATCATAAAGTGTGATCATTGTCTTTATGATCAGCAATACTTTGTTTTTCAAATATTAATCAGTCAGTTCACTTTCAATAGCAGAGTCAGCCCTATAAAATCGCTCAAAATTACACAGAATGTTAAACCAAACCAAATTAAACCAAACAATCAGACACTTCCTTATTGGATTCCCGGTCCCTCCCAAAAAATCTATGATTTTATAGTCAGAATAAACAACAAAAACACGAAAGTAACCAAAAAAGAAAGAGAAACTTCTGATTATAAGCCTACATGGACTAATGAAACAGGCAGAATTGGAAATAAAGACACCAGTGCAGTGGAAGGCCATACAGATCCACGGACCAGAATGACAGAAACTCAAACCAACATTTCTCTTGTTAGAAGAGCAGTTGTGGTAGATCCAACGATGAACGTTTGGTAAAACACGGTGGCAGGAATCTCGAAGTCTTTCTTTAATAGAGAAACACTGCAAAAATATATCTGTTTTCTTTTTAAGATGGAAAGAAGATGTGCTATGAAGCCAAGTGTATTAGCTTGTATTCATGTTGCATCATGCATTCCAAGTGTTCTAAGGCAGAAATCGGACCAAGTTGATTTTGCCCTCTCATAATTGATAAAGCATATCTTTTGTTTTACGTATCGGATTGGAATGAAATAAATGGCAAATTAAAGCTTGTATTATTGGCTTCAAGGTGATACCAAACAAGGACCCATGCGTACTTTTCATTTTAACAAAATGCCGTCGTTCCGAGTGTTAACATTTTTTGGGGACAGCCTGTAGAAGCTCGATAACGTACCTAGCGATTTGTTCGTTTACAAAGTACCATTACAACGGCGTTCTTAAACGATTTATCTCTTACAATATATACAGCGATAGTGATCCAATGGCTAGTTAATACATTGATATAAGAAATCACTCTGAGCTACGGATGCAAATGTCCGATCGTTTCAAATTACGTAAATTTGATAGCACATGAACGGCACCAGGTTATAATAAACGCGACAGTTACGATTAAAAATGTAAACGCTGCTTTTTGGTTCCCCCTTGGTGCCATTTGTAAAGTTTCTGGTTACTGAAGAAGGTGTCAATAGACGTCGACGAACAATTGTTAAAATTCTTGCATAAATGCATATGGTTACAACAGCTGGAAGAAATAACAGAAAAACCATGTACAAAATAGTGAACATTATTGTGAACAGTCTACTATCTTCAACTATTCAATTGAAAAAAAAACATATTTTCCACTCGGCATTGTAAGCAGCAAGGCCAAAACAAGTTACACCCATAAATTATTGTAACAGATAGCTGCCACCAAAGTTTTTGACCACAACCATCATTTTTTTTAAATCGTTTATTACTATCTTTCGAATAAGAAGTGGTTGCATTTTGTTGTACCGAGGGGAGGGGTTGTCGACAATTGCAGTCCAAACCGCTAATTGTTTGTTTGCCTCTAGTGAATCTGTCGCTGTTCTATCAAAATTGCTGCTCGGCAACCAATAATATAAGGTAGCGACGCTATCAAAAAGCAGTGCTTGATGATGTTTTTCACGTTGATTAGATATTCTATGCAGGTATAGAGCGAAACTGGTTTGAAACGTAAGCTTCGTGTTGTTGAATGAACATCTTCGCTTTTGAGATTCCACAAGTGACGCCAGGAATGGGACTAATGTTAACGAGGACAGCTGGACATTTTTCTAAGGTGGATCAACCATGCTGTTCTTTTAGGATTTTGCCTTAAGAACTCCCTTCAGCTACCAAATGGTTCTTGGATCAGCTCTTCATAAAAAAAAAACAATTTCAAGACAAAATGTTTCTTTTTGCACAAGTTAGGGGAGAGAAGCGATTGGCGATGCGTTCCCCTTTCAAATAAATCTTTAAACAATATATCAATTTCATCAATGTTTTGGTTACGTCCCTAAAGCTTGTATAACTAAAAAATCGATAGTACTTTGGCGATTAAACCATGACGCACTACATCAATAACAGCACCGAGAAAATTGATTACAATCACGAAATGCGCAATCGGTGACAACACCGTTGTGAACAACTTCAACCTAAATTGGAATTTTAGTTATTTCCACAGTTGCAATTCGTTAAATGCAAGATGAATAATTCTACACTCCAGACAATTGGCGCTGTAACGTCAGCGCCAAAGATGTTTGAGGTGCTTAGTCAAATTGTCAGTACAATTACGACTTTAATTATAATTTGTGGCAATACATTTTGTTTGATAATCACGCATAAAACCTCTCACCTAAAATACGTGACAAGGACACTCTTTACCTCCCTTCTCATGGCCAATCTTTATGTTGGTCTTGGAGCAGGTCTACCGCATTGTTTGCTACTAGCATGGGGAGACATGCTTGACTCTGCCATTACAACAAGGATTTGCCGTTTTGTAACCGGAGTTAGTTTAACAGGAACTACAGCTTCGGTGTTATCTTTACTGCTGGTGAATTTTGAGCGATACGTTGCGGTGGAAATGCCGCTCCGTTATGCAGCCATAGTCACAAGAAGGAGAGCTTTGATATTGATGTCGATAAAATGGGCGCTACTGATAGCTATTACAGTAATTTACGGGTGTAACTTTGTTGGCCTTGCTGCTTACAATGCCGAGTGGAACATATGTTTTTCAATTGAAATAGTTGAAGAGAGTAGACTGTTCACAATAACGTTCACTATTTTGTACATGGTTTGTCTGTTATTTCTTCCAGCTGTTGTAACCATATGCATTTATGCAAGAATTTTAACAATTGTTCGTCGACGTCTATTGACACCTTCTTCAGTAACCAGAAACTTTACAAATGGCAACCAAAGGGGGAACCAAAAAGCAGCGTTTACATTTTTAATCGTAACTGTCGCGTTTATTATAATCTGGGTGCCGTTCTGTGCTATCAACATTTACGTAATATTGAACGACGGACATTTGCATCCTTATCTCAGAGTGATTTCTTATATCAATGTATTAACTAGCCATTGGATCACTATCGCTGTATATATTGTAAGAGATAAATCGTTTAAGAACGCCGTTGTAATGGTACTTTGCAGACGAACAAATCGCTAGGTACATTATCGAGCTTTCTGTCGTATTGGTGTACAATTCGCTTCATGAGTATCATGGGCCTAACGTCGCCTTACCAACGTTGAATTAGATCTTGGGAAAAAATACAATCTAGAAGGAATATGCAATACGTAAAGCAAGAAGCGACCCTGATGGCATAGTTATGCAATACGAAAACGTGAACCTTTCGGCAATGTTTTGCAATACGAAAAGCAAGAGACGACTCTCACGACATTGTTATACAATACGGAAGACAGGAGGCGGCACTAACGGCATTTTATGCAATACGAAAAGCAAGAAGCGACCTCAACGGAATTGTTATTGTTATGTAATTAAAAAAAACAAGGAGCGACCCTGACGGCATTGTTTTGCAATACGAAAAACAAGAGGCCACCCTGACGGTATTGTTATGTAAAACGAAAAGTAAGAAGGAACTCTAATGACATTGTTATGCAATACGAAAACCAAAATCAATGTTTTGCAATACATAAAGCAAGAAACGACCATGACGGAATTATGCAATACGAAAACGAAGAAGCGACCCTGACGGCATTGCTTTGCAACACGAAAAGCAAGAGGCGACACTGACGGAATGGTTTTTAATACGAAAAGCAGGAGGCGACCCTGGCGACATTGTTATGCAATACACAACTGAAGAAGCGACCCTGGCGACATTGTTATGCAATACGAAACTGAAGAAGCGACCCTCGCGACATTGTTATGCAATACGAAAATGAAGAAGCGACCCTGATGGCAATATTTTGCAATACGAAAAGCAAGAGGCGATCCTGACGACATGTTATGCAATACGAAAAGCAAGAGGCGACCCTCGCAACACTGTTATAAATTTTGTACAGGTATGCGTCAGCCTGGTAAAAAATCGACCCATGTTCATAGTGACCAAATTGTACAAAATATACCAATTTATATAGTGGTTCCGAAATTTCGACCCATTTCTATAGTTGGCTTTGAAATTTCTCACCATTGTCAGAGTAATCTTAGCAAAATCGACCCATTTTCATAGAACTTTTTTTCCGAAAACCGGAAAAATCAACAATTTTCATTGTGATTTTACTGAAAATCAGAAAAATTGACCCATTTTTCATAGTAAATTGCGACTAAAAATCTAAAAATTGAAAAATGGACACATTTATATAGTAGCATGACCCCCCAAAATGACCCATCAGTATAGTAGCATGGTGGGAAAACGACCCATTGTTATAGTAAGGGATGAAAATGTGACCCATATCGCGGGCACATATGTACCTATCCTTTTCCACTGAGTAACCCCCCCCTTCCCACGGGAAGCTTGATCAAGAGGACCGATGCCGCTTAATGATCTCTCATCAAATCTACGCTTGCTACGACGTATGACAAGGCGCGTAACATCAGAAGAGGGCCGCATCCTTCGCCTAGTGCCATAAGAATTATTATATCATGATTGCAGTGATTTGAGCCATGTTTCTTTTCAAGCCATGTGATATCATGATATAAAACAAATATTGACTGCCTATAAAATAGAAAATAGAAAAGTCAAAATTTCACCTCATGATATATTTTACTATCACACTCTTAGGCATTCAATATTTTTACTATCACACTTTTAGGCATTCAATATTTGTATATTATATAATGATTGTAGTGATTGAGCCATGTGATAAAACCGGTGATATCATGATATAAAACAAATATTCACTTTCTAAATTGTGCAATGGTAAAATATCATTCGGTCAAATTTTGATTGTTCCATTTCACTCGGCTTCGCCTTGTGAAATAGAAAAGTCAAAATTTCACCTCATGATATATTTAATATCACACTCTTTGACATTCAATATTTGTACACATGGCAGAAAAAAGAACCAGGTGATATCATGATTATAAAACAAATATTGACTGCCTATATTCGTGCAATAGTACAAATAAGGGGTTCCCAAAAAATAAGTTCCCCCCTAAAATTCGAGGACATTTTGTTGCATAACTTCACTTAGAACTGGATGTTTAGAAAATTCCAAACAATTTTGAAGAGAGGAAACATTTGGCCGGCTCTGCCACAAAAGTCTTTGCTTTTCAAAAAAACACCTTTGTCATCAATACACACTCCCTTTTTCAAAAAATGATGTTGTCAGAAAAAGTGGCACTTACCGTATTCAAAGATCTAAAGTCAAGAAATGATCAATTTACAACAGCGATTTCATTTCCTTTCTTTATATTCATTGTGGTCTGAAGTAAATAAGCTTAAAACATGAACGCATAGGCAAACAGTGTAATCACTACAATGATGTCATCAGTGCATATGAAGGAAACATTGACTATTGAGTCTCATCCTGAATGACAAAACAATTAAGCTTATTTTGATTTAAAACAGGCATTTCAAACATTACATCTTTCTTTCATAAAAAGAGCAATATGCAAAGAAAAATGACCATTCGATACTGATGAATGTAAAGCTTACATCGCATTTTTAATTTTCTGTATATTTGTCTTGTTTGTTTATTTGTTTGTCCATGCGTCAATGGCTTAAGCTTATTTACCTCAGATCGCAATGAATATGGAAATGAAATCGTTGTAAATTGTTTATTTCTTACTTTAGACTTTTGAATACGGTAAAGTGCCACTTTATCTGACAGGATAATTTTTGGAAAAAAGGGAGTGTGTGTTGATGCCAAAGGTGTTTTTTGAAAAGCAATTACTTTTGTTGCAGAGCCAAATGTTTCCTCTATTCAAAACTTTTTAAAATTTTTCCAATCATCCAGTTCTAAGTGAAGTTATGCAACAAAATTTCCTTGAATTTTAGGAGGGAACTTATCTTTTGGGAACCCTGTATATCTTTTGGTCAAATATTTACTATTCCATTTCACCCGACATCGCCTCGTATACCGAAGCCGACACCGAAGCCGTCTGTGATCTATATCTCTTGCCGCGGTCGATGCAGTGACTACGGGAAAAGCTGTCCACAAAACTTTGTAATTTGACCGGATGTTGTGACCCCTGACTGTAGGGGTTTTTGGAAAGTGCATAGTACATTCAATTTCCATCTTTTTTGGCAAGTTGTTGTCACCAAATAGAGGAGAATTTTGTTCAGAAAATACCGAAAACTCCATCAAAATCCGTCATTCCTTTGCGGAGCTACGACTGTAGAAAATAAGCTTGCATTTTGGATGATTTTGTGACCCGCAATTGTTAAAAATCTTGTGTAAATAATATGAAAATGTTCCGATCACTTCCGACTCTTGAGAAACGGTGTTTTTTAAAGTGCATAAGAATGTACCTTGTAACAAAGTATAACTTCTGAACTGGTGCCCAAGCGCGCCCATAGTGTAATTCTACCTCGAAAACCCACCAAATTGTAATATTTTATTTGAATTTGTTTACCGTTGTGGCTGTTTGATAGCCGATAGCATGTCAAACGGATTCCAATGTCTGTTTCATCTGAATTATGAGTGTGATAAGTTATACTTTATACCTAATTAAATGTATAAATTATAGATTAATTAACACTCGTCTTCCGAAGGGGGGGGGGGAGGGGTTGTTACCGCTCTCTTCTATTCTTTTCGCCCTACTAAAATGGTGTCAAATGAGTTATGTAATTGCCAATTGACATTTATGTTCCATTTCATGCCCCCCATAGGGTGTGGCAATCACCCCCACCCCCACCCCCCCCCCCCATTTCGGGTGGGAAATACCAACACGTCTAGTACGACACAGGAATATCACAGACATTTGATTTTAGTTGCCATAGATAGCAGGTCTTCCTCTTTCCTTTGATACCAAAATGAGTACCAACATCTACATGTCATAATGACGTCATAATGTTTCTACATGATGGAAAATGTTTAAGTGTTAAAATTTTATTTATGAACCAGTAAATTTGCAAAATATCAATGTTTCTTCCTATATGAAGTATTTCATACTTTATTAGCTTATGACGTCATAGAGACGTCATCATTTGTTTCTACATATTTTGATACCAATGGAAAGAATAAACTCTAAGCTATACTGTAGGTACCAAATTTATAGGAATTGGATGTTCAATAAAGAAATTTCAAGGGGGTGGTACCCCCTTCCGGTGTGTTGTTATAAAAAAATTGCTCAGGTAGACAAGGGTTAATAAGCAATAGTTTAAATGATGAAGTGACATGCTATTGGGACGTTTTCCATTAATTTCAGAACAAAATTTTTCCTCATCTTTCAATTTCTTCATTGCCATCATGATTTGCATCATGCTATTTGAGGCGGGCTGAACCTTTCCCAGTATTCCTCGAAGAGCGAAGGCCAGTCAGCCCTCCTGCTGAGAGGGTGATTATCGCATTACCTTAAGCCAGGAAATGGGATCATGGTGAAATTTAACAACAAAAGGCGGCAACGTGATAGGGTCTTTAAAACTAGTGGTTGTTGGTCCTTCTCTCTATTAGGTCCATGGTTAAACGAACGAACGTTTATCTCTAAAATACGGTGAAAGTATGAATATGAAGCCTGTGCGTAAAGAGACTTATACACAGAGAGAAGTATTTTGTATCCGATACGTTCCTTAACAGGTAACCAGTGAAGAGCCCTGAGGAACAGAGTAGTTGAAAATATAATGCTTGGATATTTCATTGTTAACCATCATTCTGGTATTACCCGTTTATCATTACTCGTTGATCTCCTCCGAAATTAAAGCAATAATGGCACATTTTTTGAAGAGCGCCCCCAATTTTCAAAATTTGATATTTTGGCACAGTTACGTTGGTAATTGTCTAGGAATCTATACCTGCAAACAATAATGCAAAAAAATGCGTATTTATCATAAAATAAGCGATTTTTAATTGGAATTGGGATTCCCGATTTGACTTAAAGAGACATGAGGAGATTTCCAGAAAGAAGCGCCCCCAATTTTTGTCGAACCCCGGTTTTTTGCATATTTGGAATACTTACCAATGTATTAGATCACACCTGAAGTGAATTAGCCGAATACGGCGTCTTTATGTAATAAGATGAAGATTTAGTACTTTCTGTCGTGCACGACAGAAAGTCAAAGCATGGTTTTCTATGGGAACGATTGCGATAGCAGGCAAGTTCAAAACAAGGTTTGCGGTTTTCTTTTGTACTTGTTTGTTCAATAAACCTTCGAAACGTTCTCGGTAGGTGGTCTACGACCGATCCAGTGAAAATTTAGAGAAATTTGTTTCCTCAAAATATCTCCTCCTGTCACTTTAATGGCAGAGCTGGAAATGCTACGATTATGTCCGTCCATGATGAAATAGTGCCACCTCGAGAAAATAACCTCTGACTTGACTTGCCTGAACCGATAAAACAACTAATGGATGAGCGTAGACACGTAAATGACGCTATTTCCCTGCTATTTCACATTGGAAGGCCGTTTCCGTTGTATTATCGGGGATCCCGATAATAATTATTCTAACTACAAAATTCCTTCGTTTGTGACACACAGACATTCACAGATATAGTTTACTTGCCAGTTACCAATGCAACCGTGTAAAAATCTCAAATTTGTTGAAAAATTGGGGGCGCTCTTAAAAAAAATGTGCTAATATTGCTTTAACTGAGATATTTGATGTGCATCGGAAGCTTAAAAAGTAAAAACTAGGTGATTTTAAGTATTAATTGGAATTCGAACTAATACTGACCTGGAACCACATCACCGGAATATGTACACGATCTGTATGCTCCTCGTGACACACACGTATTCAATTGGGAATTGTGTAGTGCGTTGACAGCTGCAGCTGTGGAAAGCCGTTTTCATCTGATTTCGCTAAATTATAATTTGTTTCATACTTGATTGTAAGTTCATACGTGCTGGTAATAAACTATTCAAAAAGTTCAAATAGGGTCTTAGCACAAAAGGAAAATTCAACTAACCTTGATTTTTCGACGTGTAAAACACAGGTCTTCATCAGAAGAACACTGAATGTTTCGTGGACAGTGTAAAAGATCTTGGTGAAGTTCAGATTTCATACGATGTATCAGCATTGTTCACGAGTATTCCCGTCGACAGCGCGGTTGAAGCAGTCAAGGAATTATTAGCGAGGGATCACAGCTGGAAAGAAAAGACTGAACTGAGTGCTGATCAAGTTGTGAAAATATTGGAATTTTTTCCTAAGCACAACCTACTTCGTATTTCGCGAACAATTTTATCAACAATGTGGGGGTTGTGTTATGGGAAGCCCGGTTAAGCCAGTGACAGACCCCGAGGCAAAGGAACAAGAAATCAAGCATATAAGATCAGCTTTGTCGCACTGTGGCTACCGGTATTGGACTTTCAATCTAGCCAATAAGAAAAGAAAAGCGTGGAAAAACTACTAATCCCGTCGCGAACGCTGCTGGTTCCGCAGGTCGAAGTTCAACCTTTGTCACCTTACCTTTCATCGACGGTCTATCTCAGAAACTGCAAAGGATTCTTAAAGTGTATGGCGTCGCCGCATCCTTCAAACCTCACAACACCTTGAGGAAATTACTTGTGTCTCCGAAAGATCCGACACCCTACGACAAAAGATCGGGTGTGTTTACGAATAATGCCTTTAAATAATCATAGAGTGACACCAAAAGATTACATTGGCAGACTGCAGACAACTAGGGAGAGACCTACCGAAAAACACAGGCACAGCACCTAACCGCAAGCCTTCGGCTGTCCGGCCGAACAGAACAAAAAAAAAAAAAAAAAAAACCTTTTTTTTGTGGACTCACATCATAACATTTATTGGGAGGCGAACCAAAATCTTCCTGGACAAAGAGGAGAGCGAATTTTCCTCCCGTTTGGTGCGGAGTGCAATTCAAATAAAGAGGAATCTCCCTGACTTAAATCGCGACCCGGGTTATAGATTTGCCATCCTTATATGTCCTGCTAGAGTATCCACAAGTCTTGGTATGGTTTGTGGTGGTGTCAGGATTTATTCACCTGAGCAAGCTTATTCGAGTCTCCATCAAAACCGCTCAGGACATCTTCTTGATGAAGACGTGTGTTTACACGTCGAAAATTCAAGGTTATTAATTTTCCTTTTGGTGCTGAAAGCCTGTGAACTGTTTTAACTAATTTGTTTCATAACCAGAATATTGTACGACGGGATCAGTTACGTTTCCGCGAAAAAAATCGTTTATAAAAATGTCAATACCCGGTATTTGATATCTCCAATTAACAAGATGTTGGGAAATATTGTTCGTCGCACGCACACTTGATCAATATGAAAATATAGTTCTGAGCTGGAAAGTTTGATTTTCTGAAAATGCATCTACTCTATAACCTATTCAGCTTTCCAACCTGGGGATCACGACCCCCAAGTGGTCGTTGATGAATGAGAAAGGGGTCGCGAAGCTAACTTTTTAATCTCAATTTCATTCAATATCACCAAAGGAATCCTTCCTGAGTAATTTATCAAGGGCGTTTAATTGCCTTCTATTTAGGATCATTAGATTGTAGATTTGGACGCAATACCGAGTAACCCGCACCTTGGGAGAAATGTCGGGGTACCTCATGAATTCTTTTACAAATTGTCTGGGCAAAACAATAAGTTTGGAACCCAGGACTGGCTTATAACGGTCCCCAAAAAATAGTCCCCCTCTTGGATGACCAGAACTTTGTCATGATAAAACTCCTATGATGGGTGTATTTCTTCCCATTAAATAATTTATTGTTTACGGAAACATTTTCCCTGTAATACAGTTCATCATTTGTGGAAAGGTAATGCCTTTATCTAACAACAAGCTTTTGTGTAAAAATGATGTTTTTCAAAAAAGCCAAAAAAAGTTGGCATTTTACTTGTGGCAACTTATTGCAACCTAAACACTCGAGCATTCTTTTCGAGTGGTTTTTTCTTTTCTTTTTTTTCGCGTAAAATTATATTCGCGAATGCACTCTTACTCAAATATGAATATGCATGCGTGCATTATGAACCCGATTTCAATATGCATGCGTGCATTTGACACGATTTAAATTGCAATGGCGTGCATTATCAGGGGGTGCATTATCAAGCGTGCATTAATTAAACATATAATTTATAATGTAACGCGAGCACGCATGCTTTACTTCCCCCCTCGAGTGAAAGCGCTTGAACAGTTCACTTGCCATGGTTAGCAATAATACCATGCCAGAACTTTCATTACCACAACCTCCCAAGTTTATGTGTCTTTTAGACCGGGAAGAATCAGATTGACACTCACTATAGAGTCTATACTTCAAATAAAATCTTATTTCATGGTGTTAAAAAAAAAAACAAGCACACTTTAACGGCAGTAGGTCCTATCATTGTCTATTTTAAAATTCTGCGGTGTTAATAACCCCGATTTGGGACTATACCAAGAACTTCATGAAGGGTAATTAATCGGCATCAAATCGCTGCGATTATTCATCAAATCCGATTGGTGACGTAAGTATTGCTAATGCGTAACGTAACGTTCAATTGTTATCATGGCAATTAATGGTCCAAAGCTAACCTAAGTTGTTGAGCTGGTCATCATCGAAATTTCAATCAATAACTACATTGTATAACATTTCACACCTTCTCTCCAAATGCTTGCTGCATATGCCAGTCAACCCAGCATTGTGGAAATTTCGTAGAACTACGATATTTCCTAGTTAGAAATTTGTAACAGTTTCCAAATATATCAGAAAAGAGTTATTAATATTGTATTTATGTTTTTGATGGTGTATAAATAATGCTCATGGGGTTTATGACAGATCAGCGGGGCCACTGTGAGCACTCGCTCGTGCTCACAGTGGCCCGCTAATGCATATGTTAATTTTATTATGCTACAATCAATGCAATTATATCCCCGAATGCACTCCACTAATATGCCTTCCTATAACATAATTCTGAAAATGGAACCCTTTAAAAAGTGTCCTAAATGATAACAATTTGAAATGCAAACGCCAAATTTTCAGCCCTTGTATCCTGATTACATAATGCTTTTCAGAATGATGAGGCCAGAAGTGATACAGGTTCTGGGGTCATGAAAGAAAAAGATAAGCTTTATGAATTGATTCAGGGTGTGGGTCATGAAAAGAGTTTCTAATCTAAATTTAAATGAGCTTTAGGAAATTAAACTGATGGATGATTGCGAATGCAAATGTTGCAAGAAATCTTTCATGACACATTTGGCAATCGTATTCCTCTTCTTGCAATGTGTAGTTAAAAAACCTGAGTAAGAACGAGCGTATGCACTGCATTTCTGGAAGAAGGGCTTCTTGTAAAAGAGATTGCAAGTAGAATGCAGCTGGTGAGGTTAAAGATTTGCCTCGTCATGGGAGAACCCCGCTGTACAAAAGTACGGCAGGACATGTCCATCATTAACATGGCAAATACCCCGGCGCAGATTACAGGTTGTAAATTTAAAAATAAGGAATAACATTTTGCATAATCATTTGCGATAACAAATATATTGACTTAAGCCAAAATGTTAATAAAAAGAAAGACTCGTTCTCACTATACTTCTTTTTCAACTCGTCAAATTAGAGGGCGTGTACACAGAAGACGAGGGCAACCGAGAAATGCAATGTGTCTCCAGACAGTTAGGAATAGACTCAATGAATATGGCATACATGCAAGGAGACCAAGAACAATGGTGAAGTTGAATGATGGTCATCGACAAAAAAAATGATCGTTATTATGTTAACTGAAACATTTGAAACATGGCCTCAACTAACTGAAGCAGACTTAAAGTGGGGATGGCCCGATTTAAGGATATGAAGTTTTCATCTTGATAGATTTGGCCTTCACCCAAAAACCCACCTGTAAAGTTTTCGCGCGCCCATATTTCAATGCGTTTTCATGTGAGAGCAAAAACGTGATTTCGTAGCCCCATATAGTAAAATTAATATGGTCGCCAAATTGGGTACATTTTCGCTCATACTAACTTCCAAACCAAACATCCTTTTGCCCTAAGATTTCAGGTAAATGAGAAAAATGTAGCTTTCTTTCTTCTGATAACCAAAATGTTGAACACTTTCCGTAAAATCTGGCTTCTGGGGACGAGGCTATTAGCGATCGGGCAAGGACCTTTAAAGTAAGAACTTTTTGTAAACATGTTGGCACTTTGAAAGTTGAAAAAGTGGCAACGTTTTTGGTCCTGTTTTGAAAACATCATTTTTTACACAAATGCTTGTTGTTAGAAAAAGGCATTACCTTTCAACAAATGATGAGCTGTATTTACATGGAAAAATGTTTCCTGTAAACAATAAATACCTGATATGCGATGAAATATCCAATCAAAGTGAGTTTTTTTCATGACAAAGTCCTGGTCTCCCAGAGGGGGACTTATTTTTTGGGGACCGTTTATCTTGAAAGCATCACTGGAGGTTTGGGGAAATCCAATGATTGTGAATACAATGAGTGTGCCGTACAATGATTGTGAAGTACCATGTGATGTGAAATACAATGATTGTGAAGTAGAATGATTGTGAAATACAATGATTTTGAATACAATTTTGTTCAAATACAATGATTGTGGAAATCAATGATTGTGAAGTACAATGATTGTGAGTACAAGATTGTGAATCAATGAGTGAATACAATGATTGGGAATAAATGAATTGTGAAATACATGATGTAAGTACAATGATTGTGAAGTACAATGATTGTGAAATACATGAATTGTGAAGTACAAGATTGTTAAATAAAATGATTGTGAAGTACAATGATTGTGAATACATGCTTGTGAAGTACAATGATTGTGAAGTACAATTATGTGAAATACAATGATTGTGAAAATACAATGATTTTGCAGGTACAATGATGTTAAGTAACACTGATGTCAACATGATGTGACTCAATGAGTGTGAATACAATGATTTTTAAGTACAATGAATGTGAAATACAATTATTGTGGGGGTGAAAGCAATGATTGTGAAATACCATGACTTGTGAAATACAATGAGGTGAAATACAATGATTGTGCAATACAAAAGCAAGTATTGTGAAATACAGATTCGTGAAATACAATGATTGTGAAAACTACAATGATGTGAATCAATGAGTGTGAAATACAATGATTGTGAATACAATGATGTTAAATACAATGATTGTGCATACAATTATTTTGAAATCATGATTGTGAAGTACAATGATTGTGACTGGCATCAGTTATACGTTCCACAATTCACGGTTTGGTTTATTTACGTTCAAATTGAAAATCCATTTAGCTTGATCATCTCATAGGAGGTTGGGAAGTGACTAGGAAGAGACTATAGAATGGGATTGTCTATTCTCTATTAAACATTCAGGGGTTCTATACAGTATCACCATCTTAAATATTTTGTATTGAGTTACAATAATACAATATCAGAGGTGAATTTTCATAAGCCAAAGTCCAACCCCTTGATTAAGTTTTTTTACAGGATTAAAAAGGCGTTTAAGAGGGTCACCTTGTGGAAATATTGCCTATCACTTCGTACATCCTATTGGTATTGAACCTGCTGAGCATCTTCCACATGGAGGTGATGGAGCTGGACTCTTCATGGTCTGAAATGGCGATGTCTCACAGATTGAGAACCAGACTTGGCCGATCTAAGGTTCTTTCTTGCGGAAGTGTGGCTTGCCCTGGAAGCCGATCAGGAATTTACCTGTGATTGTGGAACAGCTCCACAAACAATGACACGTATCTTGGTCCGGCCCTTAAAATGGGGGGTGTGGGAGCAACAATGCGCATGACAATGACCCTTGCAGAAATAAGTGAAGCCAGCACATTGTCCCCACCTATGGCTTCTACCTCTCTGATCATATGTGAGAACCACTTTGTTGGATACGATAATAAAGTATCCTTGCTTCTATTGCACCTATCAATACCTCACCAGGTATGGGGTCTTTAGACACGGGAAGACTATTTGTTTGGCCGGAAAAAAAATGAGGATGCCAATTATAAACTTCAGGAAAAAAGGAACAACAATCGTAATCGTAAATATATTCTTTTGGCATTCAATTCCACTCTGCATACAAAAAAGGGACGCAACACTTACCCAAAACATCAAAGTTTTCAGATTCGTTTGGAAAAATCAAGTAATTTTTCCGAAATGTTTAATAAGCTTCCTCTGTTTATAAAGCACGATATATTTCGCTAAGTGGTGATCCAGGTTCTGTACGCCGAATTTTATTGCGAAGTGAGCTATGCTAGTCTCAATTTAATATCAATGGCTTACGGCTTGCGCATTAGACACACGTATGATATTGAAATCTTGCAAATATTAAAAAGGGTGGAAAGCGTGACACCACACAAAAGTATTACTTTTGCTATAATATACGCACTCGTGTCATTAATCAGTATTGGTTTACAACTGACAAGAAAGTAATGGTTGATAAAGTTCTGCGTTTCTCTTGAAGTTAAATCGTATTTTGTATGTAGGAAAATGGAATCCATTCCAAATGAAACAGATATTTGCGATAGACCCGAGACTGTCGTCTACAATCTTTCAGATCCGGAGAAAGCCAACAAATTTCTTTATAGTAGTGGTGAAAGGTTCTTCATTGCGGTGGTAACTCCTATAGTTTCTGTTCTTGGAATCGCCGCCAACGGTGCTTTTCTATATGCTTGCATCCGTTTGAAAGAACTGCGAAGTGCTGCAATTACAACTTATCTTGCTAATTTGGCTGTGTGTGATATATTGTTTATATTCTTTGTTCAATTTTGGCATAGCGTATCTATTGCACAAGATTCAATTCACATATCATATCCGCTTAATTCAACACTGGAATGCATGTTTTGGATGATTTCAACACATTGGTGGTATTTCGCCTCGATTGCACTCATAACTCTGATTTCCATAGAACGATATTTCGCCGTTTGCCAATCGATGAGGCACCGCATCGTAAACACGAAAGCTCGAACACGGAAGTTGGTACTTGGTGCATGGATCTTGGCTTTCATGATATCGTTGACAGATTTGTCACGATATGGACAACTCACTACTGCCTGCATTTTGTGGCCCCAAACACCAAATTATGTATATCTCCAAAATCTTCAACAAGTGCAGTCCACGAGACAAAGTTTTCATTATCTATCACGACACTCTTTCGATAATACATTTATTTTACCAATGAGTTTTAACAGCACGCTTTATCTAAAGATCATAAAAGTTTTACATCGACGACCAAATAGTTCAGTAATGTCCAAAATGACCGCGATAACCATTACCCGGACACTCGTTGCAAATGGAATTATTTTCTTCATTTGTCATACTCCTCACCGAATCTATGCATTGGATGAGCTTCTTGATAGTTTAGGCCTCTACACTGAGACCTCAAGCTTCCTGAATACTGAGAAGCTGGAAGAATGTCCTTCAGATAGTAGCATACTTTTGCCTATTTCTAAACAGCGTTATAAATCCCTTTCTATATGTCCTAAGTTGTGAACATTATAGAAAGGCAATGCTTAAAAGCATTTTTCAGGAATGCACGTTGATGGGGGTAAAGTAGATCGAAGTCTCGAAGGACGAAGATATCGATCGACTCACCCACCATCTACACAATGGGTAAAAACCTGGATGGGAGCAGATAAACAATTAACGGTTGATTGATTTGTAGGGATAGGTTAGCTATAGAGCAGGAGCAGAATATCTTAGGGCCTTATTAAAGGAGTTCGTTGATCCCCCATTATAAAGAAAAGGTTTTTAACACCATTGGTAGTTAGTATAGACCATTTTAGGTCACTGTCGAGTAATAGTAGTCTCAACTTTTTCAATAGGGGTCAATTTAAGTTTACACAGCGGTCAACATTGAAGTTCTCTTGATGATATTTTAAATACTTGGCAAATTATTTCTGAGGCGAGAGAGCACTAACCAAAAAGTATAGGGTTGCTTATGTTAAATGTTTACTTAGCGAGATAAAGGTCAAAGAAAGTCCATCGTCGAACTTGGATTTATGTGGCCCCATGACCATGGCGAACATACACGATAACTATGCATTGCAGATGACTACAAACTATATTATTTTGACATATTAGCTAGAGGAACAATTTGTTTCATTTTTTACCAAAATTGGAGCAAATTATGTTTTTGAACCCTGATATAAATGGAAAATTGACCTCTTTTACAATTTTGACCCAACAAGCCGGAAAAACCAATGGTAATTATGGTACAAACTATACATTTTGGAAGTCTTAGAAGTAGACGGACAATATGGGCATACATTTCACATGATTGAGTATTCTCAAAAGTTTGACCCCTGTGTAAAATAAATTGGCTCTATTGTGAAAAAGTGACACACAATTTGAGAGTACTAAGTACCTAGCATTGATATAGAGGGTTACAACTACCAAAGGAATAACCCTTTTGTTGTTGGGGATGAACGATGTTTTGACCTAGATCCTGCTATGCTTTCGCACTACCAGACGCTTTCATTGCAGGCTATTGAGGTCAATGATGGTAAATAACAAATTCTGCCGCTTTTGCAACTCACTGGTCTTTTGATCTTCTTGATCTTGATTGTAGAAAGTTGATCAGCTCCCATACTGGAACAACACTCAACTTGGAAGAGGTGGACAAGCAAGTTTATTGGTTCTTTAATGACGTCTTACGGCTTCAGCTGAAATGAAAGCTTGACATCAGGAATCTTGGTAATCTGCTGAGGGAGGTTGTTCCAGTCTGGCTAGTTTGATAAAAGAAGGCGGTGTTTGCAGGGGCCTTGGTGCGGGGTAAATGGAACCTGAAGATAATTTGGCTTGGATCGTGCTGTTGAAATTGTAGGATCTCTAGTGGCAAATTCTGGTGGGAGCTTGACATCTATTTGCTTATTTATAATTTTGTGAAAGGGTAGGGAGCGTGGAAAAGCTCCTGGTCTGGTCATGGTTGGTAGTTCAAGTTGGCTTGAGGAGGGGCGGTGAAGGAAGTGTTGTCATTCCAGTTGAATTATTGAAAATAAAAACCGTGCAAGCTCTTCGCTGGACCAGGTCCACGTTTATGTATGTTGGAGGCAGTGAAGGTCCCAAACTGATCCACAATAGTCCAGATGAGGGCGAACTAAACTTTGGTAAGCGAGGAGTTTAACCTGTTGTGGTGAGATCACAAGTTTCTTCTGAGGTGAAACCCAAAACACTGTTTGCTTTAGAGTAACGCATCAATGTGTGGACATTCCATTTCATGTTAGATGACAAGTGGACGCCAAGATATTGTTGCGTTCTTCACAGGATCAAGTATATGTCCCGAAAGCGAGTATGGAGAATCAATGGATGTTTTTTTTGTTTGTGAAGCGGAGGACATTACATTTGTCAGGTTTGAAGGACATCGCCCAATGCCGCTCCCACTGCTCCAGATATGTAGGTCCTTTTGGATGGGACTTACAATAAAGATTGGCATGTGATTTTACGATAAATAAACCGCAGTCGTCAGCAAATAGGCAGGCATTAGATGAAAGGGCCTTGTACAATGTCATTAATGTACACCAGGAAGAGGAGTGGTCCCAGTATGTGCCTGGTGGGACTCCTGAGGAAACATGGACAGGTTGAAGCCACACCCTGGATGACAACGTTTGCTTGCGCTGAGTTGGAAGCCAGAATCCATTGGTGAAGTGAACCATGAATACCAAAATGTGTAAGTGTAAAAGAAGGGTCTTCTGATGTGGTACTGTGTCAAACGCTTTCGCAAAATCGAGTACAATAGCGTCAACTTGGCAACGATCATTGCAGAGGAAAAAAAAAATGTATGAACCTGTTGTGAGGAGTTGTGTCTCGCAGGATATAACTGACCCTAAAACCATGCTGACTGACAATCACTAAGGAACATTGTGCTTCTGGACGAGGAGACATAACATGGCTTAAATAACATGTTCAAGAGTCTTGCAGCAAACGATGTTTAACGGAAACCGGTCGATAATTAGCCGGTTGTTCTTGGGCCCTTCTTGAAGATAGCTGAAATGTTCGCATTTCCTCCACCAGTCAGATGGAAGGGAAGCCTTGTACTAATGCTTTGATTAAAGATAGCCGCCAAACACAAGGCGCAATCTGAGAGACAATTCTTCAGGAAAACGGGATCAGAGATGAATATTGTCTGCGGCCAGGAGCCTTGGAGGATTGATGTTATCTAAAGTTTTGGATGCCAGCAATTGATCTTAAATAAGAATTTCAGGAACTGGTTCCACCCGTCAAGGCTTGGGTAGTTAGTATGTCCTCTATTGTGACCCAGACTTATACTGCTGACTTAGAGACCTCTGCTATTCTCTGTTGCTGAACTCACAAGCTTGCTGCCGTTAAATAGCGCAGCTATTCCAGAAGCATCCTTTCTTCTGCTTCTAATAAGGTCCAGAAATTCTTATTGTTGTTGGTGTTCAGGGATGCTCAAAAACATTGTAGCAATGTACTTCTTTCCGCTTTCCTGAGTTCTTTCTGGGTAGACTGCCTTAAAGATTTATAACGTTGCCAGTGTTTAGGTCGTGAGTTGATTCGCTTTGTAGAAGCGTATGTTCCTCGATCAGGCCCCGTTTCAAGGGTCTAATCATCCACGGTAAGTCAAATCGTGGAAATTCTTAACATTGATGGATGTGCTTATCAACTGTAGAATAGATAGCACCTTTAAACGCTCCCAGTGTCCTCTCGTGGATCTGGTGATGTAGTCCACTAGGAAGGAATCTTGAAAGGATTGTAAATTCCTTCTGAAGAGCATTAATATCAGCCTTGTGGAAGAGTAGATTGCGACGAGTACTATTTTGAGTCACATTTTTTTTGGTTGATGGTAGCCTCCCCTGTCAAGTGATCTGACACGCCAGGCAATGTGTTAACTGGGGAAAATGAGTTGGGATTAGTGACAAGCAGTAAAATAAGGAGTTCATTAACCCTTGTCACTCTGGTTTCATGGATTGTGGTAACTTCTTGTAGCAAGTTGGGATAAACGAGGAAATAATTGATGATCTCCAAGAGAGTAGATGATACCACTTCTGGGTAAATACATTCAGAAGGAGGTTTCCTCATGGTATAGTCCATATTCGATATCTGGAACTATTTTAAAGTCCACCACCATCCAGAGAGTTGGATCTTGATTGAGTATTTACATGAACGATTCACGTAGCTTCAGAAGAGGTTATTCTCCATGGGCCGGAGGGACGATAACGATAAAAGCAACCATTACGTACAGTGTTTATTTCTGCGTTAACAAGCTGTACCTTAATCCAAAGTTAGCTCAGCTTCCACATCAAGTTCTTGTAGATGTGTAGCTACACATCATTCCTTACTGCAATAACACGCACCTTTGGATGTGTTACCAGGTCTATCCTTCCTGTACACAGTTGTAATTAGTGGGACAAAAAATTCACTGCGCCAATTGATCATTAACCAGGTCCAAGTACCAAGGACCAATATGGGGGTTTTTTCACGCTGACGAATCTTTCCAGCAACGGTGGTTTCTTTCCCCACAGGCTTTGGAAGTGACCATCAAAAAAGCTGTAACTGATCAATGTGTGCGTCTCAATTACCATTCAGTACACCAATATCAAGTGTCTTCTTGGTTTTAACTGAAGAATTCCGTCCTCGCTGGCTCCTGTTAGTAACTGGTGATTGAAGCATGTAAGGGTCACAACACAGTGTAAGATCACGCTTCACACTACAATTGAAAGATCAGTAGTGATGAAGAACAACTGGAGTCTAATATGGAGAATGAGTTTCCATGGGTAAAGCTGTAAAGCTGTGAGATGACCAGGAAAATACCTGGAATGATGTTTGCAATTCACACTGGTCACTGTTCCAGGAATAAGATGGATGCTCCTGGAGAAATTTGTACAGTCATCACACATGTCAATAACGGGTTGTGCCATACCAGCATCACATGCCGTCACAGTGCCAGTGCCTTGACCCAATTTAGCTGCTTTCTGACAAATTCCACATGGGTATTTGGGCTTATAAAGGCCAGGATTGGGATGTATGTCACCTGATAGGGATAAGATAGCATACGTCTGTGCCCATGTGGCAAGTTTCCAGAACAGGAGTCAGTTTGTATTGGTATGAAGCTACGTCCCAACACAGTTAATGGCGGAGACAATGTCAAGTTCATTCCTTTTACTGATGTGTTAGCAGGGTGATAATTCAATCAAAAATTGACACTAAGAACCTAAGGTAGACATCAGCTGTGTCAGTTAAATGGAATAATAGAGTATATGCACGGTTCAAAATTCCACCACCGTTTCATTGCAGTATTGATTGAATTCTTCAAAAGTTAAAATGGCAAGAAAATAGAAAAATACAGGTCCACCTTGATAGCATACAGTTAATGAGTGGAGTACATCCAGACGGTGATTGATGAGGGTTGCACAAACAAAAGGTGGCGTACCAATATAGTGCCGTTAACAAAATTCTGCATGGTGCTTGTTGTTTGCTGTTGTAGAGGGAAATGTGGCGGGCCCCATTATTTAAATCACCACACACAAGAGTCTAAGACCAATAGGTTAAAAACTGAAGAATAGTTCCTCCAAAATTGATAAAAACCGGCATCCAGGCCGTTGGTTCGTAGCTAAGTAAGATTTAAACCAATCCACGGATGAAACACCACAAAACCAAAACGCAGGGAAATAAAAGCTTAAAAACAGGAGCTCAATAAAAAAAGATGCCGTCCCACTCTCCGTAGTGTCACAGCTTTATCTGTGCCATCCATCTTTCCCGAATGAGATTTGATGGGAGCAATGAGATGATGGGTATTTTCTGAATTACAGCAGGTTTAACAATCAGGTTGTTGATTTACATTTGAAAGAAATTGCAAACATCTAATCCGAACATTGACAACAATTCATGCTTCCTATGCTACGGCAATGTACATGACCGCCTGTAAAGCTCTAAAACCCGAAAGTTAACATACACGGCAGATCATGTTGTACTGTTGTAATAGAGCGATGACTCTTTTAAACGATATATGATTATGATTTCTTTGACCCATGTATGAAATCGGAAGTCACAATGGAGTCCAATATACCGTGTTCATAAGACACTGCACACAATCTTTTGCAGCGGGTATTTTCGGGCAACATGCACAGATGTATGACCAATAGCATATGCAAAAAATGACCACGACGTTTGTTGAATCTACTTTTTAAAGCGTCGTTGATGGAAAATGCGAATACTTTTAATGTTCCGTTTTGCAACTTTAACTGATAAAACGTATGTATAATTGATAGAAAACATAGTAATTAAAGATCATCTAAAATAACGTCTTTAAATTTATTTCATTAAATAAAATCTACTGTTAATTAAAATTAGCTAGCTTTAGCTTTGTGTGGGGACCATACCCATACGATCACACTGCTTATACACTGCATAGGTTCACTGCATACGATATTTGCCGAGAGGTGTCGTGAGAAAAGCATTTATAAAATGCATCTCAACGCATGACCGTTCGTGGGGTAATTAATTGCTCGGTGCTTCAGCTCAGAGAAAAAAATAGGAGGGGGAATTTTTTAAAGAAATAATAAACAATAGATCACAACCAATAAACCATGACCCACGCATCATAAAGACATTTAATCTAAGAATAAAACAGAGATAGGTCGAAAGGGTAAGATAGGATAATGACCTTCTACTGTAAGTAAACATAAAAAAAAACAAAAATGGCTATCGGCGCAATTTTGATGGTGATTTTTGCTATGCTTAATCAGGGTTGCAAAAAGTTGTTTCTTTCCAGAAGACAAGATTTCCAGTTTTAAATTTTTCCCACTAAACCTTCCTTACAGGTTTAGTTTAAAACAGCTTACGATATATTATTTATTTAGTTTTATATTTAGTTATTTAGTTATTTAGAAGCATTTGGTGGTAAAAAGCACAGCAAAAGCCCATTAGGGCTGAATACAGCGCTAATTGAAGGGAAGCCTTTTATCCACCCAAACAAAACAAAAGGACCAAAAAAATGAACAAAAAAATCCGGAAAAAAAGCAAACAGAAGAGGACAGGAATGATAAAACATTAAACTTGGAGTGCCTGGACAGCCTGCCTTGAAAGCAGGAGGAAAAAGGAGGCAAAAGTCACAGCAGGTTCAAGGCAGATCCATTCCATACTTTGGCCACCATGGCGAGGCACAAGGATGGAAGAAGGGAAGGGAAGAAATTCTCTGACAAAGGTGAGGAGGACTGAATGGTGGACCATAGTGCCGAGAGTGATTACATTCTGGAGTTGGCAATGAGTGAGGAGTAGAGTAACGGCAGGGAAGGTGAAAAAGAAGGTCATTTAATGGTCAAATTACAAGACTGCACAATGGTCTGACATTCAAATCTCTGACCAGATTCCAAACGATTGGCTAGGGTCTTGTTAAGTGGATGACAGGCCGCGTGATGCGGTATTCTTCTATTATGGAAGGAACCAAGGAAATGTAGAGGGTGCCGAAGAATATGTTTAGGAGCAGTGGAAATTTTCTATGGTCCAGGCCAATTGATCATCCGGACTTGTGCGGAGGATGGCATCTATGTGTAGTTCCAGGTGGTTGGTAATGTTTAGAGGGCCATGTAGAAAATACATTTACTTTTGGAAACTTACTTTGAATCTTTTCCTCGTAGTTTTCTAAAAAATATCATGGAAATTTCGCTGGAAGCCATCGAATGGAGTCGACTGCCTGAGATACCCTGTCAAGGTGTCACTGAAATAGCCGAGAAAAAAGTTGCCACAGTTCCAAAAAAGTTCTGTTTGTTCATACACAATGTGAATAACAGATCATAATAACCCTAGCTGTAATTTTCCTTCATCCTGATTTTTCAATCTTTTAGCTCATTACTAATTCAGTTGGCAATATTTCCCCATTCTGCCCAATTTATCGAGAATATTTGTAAATGTGGAAATGTAGTTAAATGTCCAATTTATTTTACTCAGGTTTGCCAATGCCTTGTGGAATGGACAGGTCTTTACAAGCAATGTTCCGATTCTTGCTTTGAGGTGCTTCGAAAAAAAAAGACGAGACAGTTATATTCAAATGCTTAAATAATATACAGGAGCTCTCAACAGAGTCATGTTTTGATAATAGATTACAAATTAATTTAGATTTCAATTAATTCCGCCTATCCTATTCATGCATCAGTATTAGTATATATTGTTTCGTGGTATAAAGTTATCGATTTTAAAAATTGTTTTGAATGAGGGAATGCCCTCAAAGCCCTAACGTGCAATTGTTAAAAACATAAGTATCGATATTTAATCATGACCCTGAACTTCTGAATTGGTGAATACTGTGAACCTCGGCTGCTTGGGAAACACCAAGCAGGAGGTACCGACCACCCTGTTGAGATCGATATTTGAGTTGACGATGCAAAAATGAACCCAACTTGAAAATAATTACAACCAGAAACATTTCATGTCTTAAAAGGGGCATTTCGTGATCCACAGCCCTCGTCCACCCGACTTACCATCATAGAAGTTGAAATTTTATATCATTCTGAACGTCACATTTTCATTAGTCAGGCCCTTTAGCCAGAATTTTTCTCGGGGGGGGGGGGGGGGGGTGCGGCTTTTTCCAAAAAGTGGACTTTTTCCCAAAAAGTGCCGACTTTTCACAAATAAGCAGGGGGTGTAAATGTGAAAAAGTGGACCCTTTTGCCCCCAACCTATTGACCCTTTTTTGACAAAAAAGCCTAAACCCCCATTTTTCCTATATAGCTTGACTTCGCTCGCAACTCATTGTTGGGGACCTTTTTGCAATTTGGAGATTTGGGGTGGGGGTACCCCCCCCCCCCGCACCCCCTGGCTAAGGCCCTGGCTCTTAGTAATTCAGGTGATACCCAAATCTTACATTGCAAGTTCGATCGCTCTGTAAGAAATGTGCAAAGTTGTTTTCTGTATCCAGTAAACGGGCCGCCAGGAACTCAAAGTACAAATAGCATAAAATTTTTTTCGAGGGTTACGGCTACGGGCCTACCTTAGTCACTAAACCCGAGGGTACCTGGGTTGATTTAGGCCCGTAACATAGTACAGATTTTACTCTCATTTGAGTAGACTTTTTTATCTCAGAGGAATTGTGCTCCTTGACCCATTCCTGGTACGATACTGGCATTGACTTATAAAAAAAACAATTCTAAACTTTTTTAAAGGGGGGCTCGGGATGTCCGATTAAGAGGAAAGTTTCATCTTGACCCAGAATGGATTCCACCCCAAACTCCAGCCGATAAAGGTTCGCGCCGATATTCAATCCGTTTTGATGTGTGAGACTCTAAAAATGGGATTTTGTACAACCCCATCGAGGCGTTGTAAATTACTACGTGGTCTCGACCACAATGGGGCATATTTCGCTCACATAACTTCCAAATAAACATTCCTTTCCCAAGATTTCACGGGTTGTAATCTTTTTGACTCGCTGTACCAAGAAATTACAGCGCACTATTTTCCCGATATAACCATATAGTATTTGTTTTTATTACACCTCACTGAGACTCCGGGGACGAGGCGAATTTTTGTTGGGAATAGTCCATACTATTTCTATAGGAGAAAGGCACTCGTAATAGGATCAGCCAATGAAAATATCACGATTATATTGCAGATTATAGGGAGGTAGGTAATATAGAAATATAATAGCCTGATTTCTCTCCCTTATATATTTTAAGACGTGTTTGGACCCTGTATCGTTTGGTTTTTAAAATGCAGTTTAGTTAGTGTAGTTACCTGTTACACGTAATAATCTACGCTCTGCCAGACAAATCCATAATTTGCTTCTTTGTTTAAAAACCACGAAGTACTCTCAGGCCTTTCTGGTAGAGGTTTTATATAGAAGTCCAAAGTAGGCAATTGTGTATTGCTATTTTATTCGCTCAAGAGCTTCGCTACTGACACAACACCATAGAGTGCATGATGATCAATTGCAATACCTTATGTACATTACTTGGACTTCTATATGAAACGTTTACCCTATTTTTTGATAAACCTCCGCTTTAGCTTAGCTGGGATAATCTATTCCGTAAGATAAAATCCCGGGGAGTATTACCATGGCAAAGATCTCGACCCTAAAAATATTTCAAAACGCTCAAAACACTTTTGTTACTGAGAATATGAGATGATCTTCTTCGCTGTTTTAAAACAAAGAAGTACTCGTTTGGGGGGATGCGGAATGAGTTACGAAGAATTCCACTGTATTGCTTACATTTGGAGAATGTTCAGGTAAATTCCTAACGGTGGGGTTGGGTGGTTTCATCTTTCTTAATAAACATCAGCATGATCTTATGTTGTTGAGAAACAGATTATGACAAGATTATCTTTAGCATCCAAAAGAAGTTTTTATTCGTTCGGGAGGATTCAAGCAGGTTCGGTTTGTAGGGGCCTTACGACGTCGTTAGGTAGGCCTAATCTGTTGGCCGCTCCGCTTAGGTCGACTGAAAATGTTTATTGACCAAACGCTTAAAAAGTTCAAAAAGTAGTTTCAAATATATTTAGTCATGTTCTATTCTATTGTAGACTTTGAACGTTCTGGTAGGTGTTGACTTGCACCTGCTCTATGAAGGACATGTTTTTATTGTTGGTCAGATTATTGCCACTCTCTAGAATCAACATGGTTAGTGAAGACGTTTAATATTTGAAAAGTGACAACTCTCCAAACAAATGGATTAGGTTTCGAACAAAAGAAATTTTAACGATTTTCTTTCGAAGGTAATGCAAGTGATTTTGAAAACAAAATGGAAGAAGATGGTGATGACAACCATTACAACAGCAAATCGAGTAAGTGCTTTTTCGTAAGTTCTACCTCTAGTTTATCTATCTAATTAGTCATTGTACTTAGTATATGTATATTATAAACTATCCTCGATGAATACACTTCTTGAAAGAAATCGATTTATTTTTTACTATCACGGTTTCGGAATAAATTCCCCATGTGTATGCGTATGCGTGACTGTATTTAAGGGATTTGACGTGTTAGTGAACTACTCGATAGCATTTTCCAGAATTCACATGTTGTAAAAACGGTGCTAATCAAGAATCTGAAATACAAAAAGGGTCACTGACTTTGATTTTGAGCTATAGCAAAATCAAAAAAGGTAATGTGTCGCTTTTTTAAACCACGCAAGTCTATGAGAAAATTTGTCGTTTGGATCGCTTACAAATGAAAACTACTCCATGGATTTTTTAAATATGTTGAGGTCCTGATGTCGTTCTTCAAAGTTTTCAAATAAAAAATCGGGGTCACCTACTAACAATTTTAGCGTCTCGTTGGACGCAAGAGAAGATCGCGACACATTCGGTACTCAGCAAAGTGGTGAACGCGTTCGTAGAGGATGCGAGATTTAACGCGGGCGTAAAGGATGCGCGATTGATGCGATTAAAAAAAAAACTTCTCGCGAATAAACGCAAACAAAGCGCAAAGTGATCCACGGTATCTGTGCGTGGAACCTTTGCACCTCAAAATGCCAATTCTTTCTTTTGCCAAGGACAGTGGGTGCTAAATTGAACGTGAAAAAAAACACACGTCAAACCCCTTAAGGGGTTTGACGTGTGATTTGTGTACGCGCAAGCTGTTTTACACCTTCAGCATTCTGTTAAGAGCCCAGTCATGGACAAATGGAAGAATTTTAGTTTTGAGCTGCGAAGGTATTATGCGCAGATACCGCGAATAACTGTGCGTTTGTTTGCGTTTATTAAAATCGCGCATCTCTACGCCTGCGTTCCTGCTTTGCTGCATGCCGAATGTGGCGCGGATTTTTCTTGCCGCCCAACAAGACGCCCAATTTGAAAAAAGTGTCCTATTTCAGTGGTTTTCGGCGTGTAATGGAAAAAGTAAGTCGGTGACCCTCATTTTTTATTTTAAAATTTTGAAGAACGACATCGGGACCTCAACATATTTAGAAATTACAAAATTTTATCGAGAAATTTTTATTTTGTAGGCGATCTAAACGTCAAATTTTGACTTTTCCCATAGACTTGCGTGGTTTAAAAAGTGACAACATACCTTTTTGTTTTGGCTATAGCTCAAAAACAAAGTCTTAATCAGCACCGTTGTAAATACCATATATGTGAATTCTAGAAAAGTTTATCGAGTAGATCACTAACACGTCAAACCCCTTAAACAAATTGCGCGAAAAAATAACCAACTGGTGCGCAGGACAAAGGTCGATAATATTACGCGTTAAATATCGGGATTCTTCTTAGCGTATCCACAAGTCATTGGTAATGGCTAGTGGTAGTGTTAGGATTTATTCAACTGAGTAAGCTGATCTGAGGCTGCGTGTATCCATGATACGGACGCTCCTAACATGGCCCAATCGGGATGCCTAATATACAAAATGAATGACAAACTTGTTTTGACATCTAATTATAAACAAAGACAAACGTATGAATGTTTTAAAAGCCTTTTGAGTATCATGTAATCTGGGCAGTGTCCCCGTCCTTAACGAATAAAGCCATATGATCCGTTTTCAGTCGTTGAACATAACGGCAGATCCCCAGTTGACATGGATAACCAAATGTTCTGTAAATGGTTTTATGATGTATATTGTCTAATTATGTATGATTCTGGGGCTGTTAACTGATTTCGATATTCTGAAGTTTTAACGCATTACAGACGCGCCTTTTAGGAGAAGGAGCCCAAATAACGTTGTACACTCTTATTCTAGATTGGTTAAATTTGACACAAAAGTTGTCAAATTTGACACGGAAAATTAGTCCGCCGGGAAACCACAAATTATTGGTCAAAACGACACGGGAAAAATGTTTCAGATGAAATGACACAGAAAAGTGTTAGAATCACTAAAAATCCGAGTCAAAATGAACATTTTTTGTGTAAAAAAGAATCGGAATAGACAACCATCAGTTTCAAACTGAATAATTTCCGTGTCAAATTGAATAGATTTCTGTGTCAAATTTTAACACATCTGGGAGGTTCAAAATCAATCGGGAAATTTGACACCCAAAAGAAAATATACCACAATGCAAATTTGGGAAGTGTGTATCATTTTATATTCATGAACTACTCAATGCAAAAACAGTAAATGGAACACAGTATTGTGAATAAAAGCGTGAGAATGCAGCTGCATTGCTTGCACTAACAAGTGCCATAAGTTTTTCCTGTCAAACATAAACCGTGGTGTTCGCGGTCTTAGATCACATGATCAATTATACAGTCGGGTGGCCAATCACAATCGCAAGATTTGCGATAAACAGTGGACAACCAATCACATCGCTGCGGTTTGATTGATTCGGAAAGTTTGTTAAAGATACCTGATTTATTTCCGATTCGGAAAAAGAAGTTTCACACTTTTCCACCTCATAACGACCAATAAATTGGTCACTCTGACACAAAAAAGTGTCAAAAATAAACGACACGGGAAATTTGACAAATTTCAATTAAGAGTGTAATATGCATTCTCTACAGGTTGTACTATATACCTGTTCATTTCTTACACCAACCTACGACAGTCATTTCAACAAGTTCTGTTCACCAATCAAATCCCACTAATTAGCTGATTTAGATAAAGCCAATATTTCCTTTTAGACTGAACATGTCAAACTTGATAACATACTGGGTGACCCAAAACAATACAACCGATGACAAAATATTGCTATTGTTATGGGTTGGATATTTGGGTCACCCTGTAATATGATTTAGGTTTCTTTTTAACTTTTCAGTCGTGTTTTATAAGTATTATTATAAAACTGTTCCACTGTGACGTTTTATTATTAATATTTTAAAGCGTTACAAATTATGATTTGAATAATTAATAATTTGACGTGAAACGTAAGTGAGTTGAGGGTAAAACGGACTTCGTTAGAATGTTTTAACTTTTTTTCTAATTCCCCCTACACTCGAATTAACATTTGAGTAATAACGAATTTCTTCATATCACAGTAACGGCATGTGGAACTCTGTTAACAATAACAATTGGAATCCCGTTTGCTTCAATAATAATTGGTGAGTAATGTTATTAGCTTATTATTCCATTATACGAACCTGGGATTGGTATTTTTAAAAGAAAAAAATATTTTAGGGGTGTCTTCAAAACTTAGACATTGGTTATTGGCCGATTTCTTCAAGTTTCTTGCGGTTATACTGGTGTCATATAATACAGTGTCCGTGTGACTGAGTGTCCTATCACCCATCTGTCTATTGTGTTCTCCATTGAGTGCTGTATGCATCATTTGTTTCAGCACTGTACCCAAATGGCCTCGTCTACGAGGTCACGGTTTATTTCGTACATGTTGCTGTGGTAGCTAGGACACTCTCTCATGGGTGACACTCAGTTTCTTTACACCGGCTTTCAAACTATTCAACACAGTTTAAAGGTCATAAACCGACGATTTGAGTATTGAAACAACCCTTTACAGCAGTAAGGCACATGTATTTATCATAATGGTTTTTTTAATCTTTTTTTCTCGGTTGCTAGTTCGTTGCGTTCTTCTGCTTAGAGGTTCCCCAAATTAGTATGCTTGATATTTTTTTAAACTGGAATACTCGTGTTGGTTAATAAAATTGGTAAACACAGTCATTCTTAATAGTTCAATCTTGTATCCATGATGCATTGGAAGTGGGAAGCAATTTTGAGGTATACCTTCGCCCAGCAATAGTCCCAAGTTGTTTAAACATCATTTATGAAATCCAAAGAGCGGCTACAAAACCTTGTGACATCGCACTACCATTCAGGTCCCTAGAGGAAAATCTGACGATAACCGCAAAAAAGGGGGCTACCGTTATCTCTCTTGTTAGATCCAGGGCCAATTTACCCCTAACACAAGGCAGGGTTCTGTTCCGTGATTTTTTTTTCAAAAGTGCATTTGAGTAGAGTGGTCACGATGCCATACGAACACGCCCTTGTCAATAAGATTAACAGATCCTGCCGGGCACGAGCCTCTTGAATTGTGCGTAGCATTTGATTTTCTTTTGAGAAAGAAAGAGACAGCTCAATCTTGTAATCCGATTATCTGAAAGAGTTTACATCTAATTAGTAAAACGTTTGAATTAAAATCCCTTAAATCCCTAAATGCCATTTTTGGCCACTTTTCAAAAATCACGGAACGGACCCTTGCCTTGTATTTAGGGGGAAATTGCTCATAGATCTAATAAGACAAATAATGCTACCTCCTTTTTTGTGGTGATCCTCTAGGAACGTAAGAGTTATAGGGGTCACGACATTTCCCAAAAGGTATACATCTAACAATGATTAATAACGCTCATTTGCAGTGGTTTTATGTGTTTTAATTTGTTTGTTAAGTTATCATTATTTATTATAACCTTTGTACAAACATTAACTGTTTCGATGACGTTTTTGTGTTTGTTTTATACGTACCACTTTTTATCCTTAGGTTCGGTACATAATAACAATTGCCCATTAAGTCCAGCAGCACCTGACTATCTCATTGTTTTGGGCGTTTTCTGTTTGCTTCTCGACATATCAATTGTCCTGTTCTTGTGGGGGTGTAATGTTGCAACTGAGGACCAAACCAGATTCTCCTTGAAACTTCCTTTCATCGTTCTGGACATCTTTGCAGTGGTATGGTTCATCGTCGGTGAGATATTAAGCTTTTCCAAAGGTCGATCAAAATACTTTTAGCGAGGAGGGGGTATATACTGAAAGATATTCAAGATAATATTGAAATATAAACGGGAGGTGCCGAGTTCAATTGCAATCCACAACAATGTACACTATAAATTATGTTACAAACTTCAGTTATTTACACTATGCATTATTGGAATTTATCCCTCCTGGTCATATTTGTATAGTTTTACACTATCTGGGCTCATCTTACTGATACTGATGCCTTTGTTCTAGTGAACACCACGTAGGCTAAGGGCATAAAAGAAACGTAATATATTATCCGTAATACTGACTCAGCATACATAAAGTCGAATACCACACCATGCTTTAGTATGAAGGTAATACCTGATAAGGTATAGATATTAAGCACATACTTTCATCAAGAACAGCACGACTAAGAAAAATGCCGGCCAGATACGTTATCCAGATACGTTACTCTAGTGTCAATGTTAAGCTATTAAACTAAAAAATCGGATATTGTTTAAGATCACCCATGCATTGTTCCGTGTTCTGAGGATAGTAAAGTTTACGATTTTTAATGATTTTCAGGAATCCCTTAATGTTGATATTTGGTCATTTTGGAGACCAAACTTGAACGAGGAATGGCCCAATTATCCTATCAGAAATGTTGTATGCACGACATGTAGTGCTCATGGATTAAATGAAATGTATTTATATTACGTTATTTTTTCATTATTCAGGGGTTTCTTGGTACTTTTCAATCGCGGCGGACAGGAGTGATGATCCTAACAGCAGTAACTATTGTCGTGCTGTGTTATCAACGCAATGAGTGGATTTCCTTGGGCCATGCTGACATTGGCATTACTTCTGGTTCCTTTAGCTGTATTTGCTGTACAAATTGAACAGGATAGGGTGTACCCAGTCGTATATTAACTTCCGACTTTGATGACTTCATTTACATCAAACCTATATGACTTCGGAAGTTTTGCTTTCACGCGTGTACTCCTAATGCGATTGTTATCGTCTACGATAATTTATTTGCTACCTCGTTTTGAATTGATTTTTAAGTGTGCTGTGCGTATATTCCTTAAAATGTTATTGTGTTTTAATCCTGATATAAATTTTAGTCCATGTACTGTAAAGCCGGGCCAGCGACACCGTCATAGCGTGGTATCCCGGGTCATGGGACTGGAGCCCTGGTTCGAGTCCCACTCGAATTTGCGAAATTAGTTTTACAACAATATAATGTACTGTAATCCATGCAATTACCCTCAAATTAAAACAGTGTTTCTCAATGTCTCTATTGTGTGGTCATACATAGCTATTACACAAACACATTGTGGGCCATTCTCCGATAAAGTGTTCAAGTTTGGTCTCCAAAATGACCAAATATCAACATTAAGGAATTCCTGAAACCTTTGAAAATCGTAAACTTTAATATCCTCAGAACACGGAACAATGCATGGGTGATTTTAAACAATATCTGAATTTTTAGTATAATAGCCTAACGTTAACACTGAAGTAACGTATCTGGGTAACGTATCTGGCGGGCTTTTCCTTAGTCGTGCTGTTCTTGGTGAAAGTACATACTTCACCGACTTATCTCTATACCTTATCAGGTATTACCTTCATACTGAAGCATGGTGTGGTATTCGACTTATGTATCACGCAGTATTGCAAGAGCATAGCAGGTGGGAGGTAACGTATCTGGCGCGGTATAAACGTAACATGAGAGATTTCTTTCATTACTAGGGATAGAAATTGTTACTTTGAAAGCAGTTTTTATGCAAAACATGTATAATATAACATTGGCATCTGCTCGATTTATCACATAATGGAACATTGTTCTTCCGTTATTTTTAGCAATTTTGTATCCATTCGAATTATGGTAAAGTATCTGGCTGCAATATTGGCGACATGCTATCAGAGAACTCTTGCGAAACTTTAACAATCCAATATTATCATGTTTTGAACTTAATAATTAGGGCATATTAGAGGCTGATAAAAATGCAATGTAATCTGTGATATGCTCTTCTTGTGTAACGAGCAGGGACCCATTTGTAAGAACGGATTTGGGCTGGTGACATGGCGATAAGTAAGAATTATGCATCTTTAGCCTTATTGCTTGATACTTTCTTACCCGGTTACAACTTCTAGTTCGGATCATTTTGAAAACATAATTCCTAAGTATAATTTATATTAATAAATATTCATTCTTAACGGGCACAAAGAAGCCTTAAATGTGCATTACTGTGAGCGACACGAAAAAACACTTTCTGAACACTTAATCGGAGAATGGCCCGTATGATAACACTATTACAAAGTGAACGGCTGTAAAAGTATCCAGTGCGCGTGTCCTATATTTATTGGGGGAGTTCAATTTCATTTTTGGACTTAAAATCCCAAAGATCGAAACCGTTGAATCCTTGATCCAATCGAAGAGCATTAATCATTGGTACTTCTATATGGATCATATTTTTTCGATCATTAGACTTCAAATACAAGTAAGATTTCTTAATGTGTACATGTTCCCACTGAAGTACCACAGATAGTAGTACACGCAAGGTCAAAGGTCTTAGGTTCCATATTTGGCATTAAATCGACTGTTCTTAACACATGGATGTTGTCCTTTTGAAAGTCTAAAAGAGGCAGAGCACGCAAAGCCTCTATTGCATGGAGTCTATAGACGGTATCTGTAGGAAATTAATAGAACATATAGCATACCTAAGTATCATTACATATATAATATATTTAGTTGCAAGGCTATAGATTCTTGCGTTTCTTCCAATTTTCGTTGAAGCCGGTTGTGGCAGGAGATATAGTCCTCCGGGCTCACAGTCCGGGAACAATTAATGGTGAACAATAGGGCAATCGATTCGGTTGACTCTTTACGCAACATTAGTTTTCACGCTTTATTCCGTCTATGGAGCACGAACTATGATACCTGCCGGACTATGCTTACTTTCACACCGTTGTAAAAGGAGATGTGGTCCGGCAGGAACCATAGTCCGGGCTCCATAGACGACAACGAAATAAAGCGTGAAACTAATGTTGCGTCAAGAGTTAACTGAATCGATTGCCATATTGTTCACCATTGTTGGCGGACTGTGAGACCGGAGGACTATATCTCCTGCCACACCGGCGTTGTAGGAACGTACGCCCCTAAGTGATACCCTTCTAATTCTTTAACTGACTATGACATATACAGGGTGACCCTGTAAAAATGCATTCTATATATGACGATGTCAATACATTGCCACATGGCCTCCCTAAACGCGCTCATTTTAAGCCTTTTTTATAACTTTGATTTGTTTTTTTTTTCTACTTGTTTGTCCAATAACCTCTGAAACATTCTTGCAGGCATTCTTCAACCAATCGAATGCACTTAGAGACCTTTGTATCCTAAGAAAATCTCCTTGTGTTCCTTTAAATTTCAATGGTTTTCACAACATAATATCGATGTTAAAAGACCTGCAGCATTCGCCCTAAAGGACCTATCTCTCATAGTATATATTACGATATTCAACCAGTAATTACAAAGGTATATAATGTAAACTAACACTTCTACATACGGTGGTAATTCCTTTCCTGATATATTAGAGTAATATACACTGACACAAATCGGTAACCAACAAGTTGCAGATAAAATGGTTATTATCAAAAACGTATTTAGTGCCTTCTGATCTCTTTTAAACCGATTTCTTTTCTGAATGACTTTATTCATTACGTGAGATTGCAACATGCTCCGTTCATCATTGAGGCGATTCACTATTCTACTATACGTGCGTAAATTATTATAGTCCAAAGAAAAGGAACAAGTATGACGCAGGTCATTGATATTGATGTAAAAATAGTATCCTGGTTTGCAGCTTGTCCGAACGATAAGCAAATCTTCCATTTTCTGTCAAAATAGGATATGTTTCCAAATGAAGCAAAATATGCAATTAGCGTAAATGCGGCTAGAATCCAGACACAAACAATGCAAACGCGAGTTCGTTTCGGTGATATCCATCCCCTTGATTTTAAAGGAAACTCTATTTTAATGAAACGGTTGAAGTTAATCGAGAATAGCGACAGAGTAGAAGCAGTATTGGAGAAAATTCCTAGAGCTCCACTGGTCTTACAAAGCACAGATGAAGTGTATTGCGGTAGGTGATCTCCAAAGGAATAAAGAACGAGTAGAATAAGCGTACTTCCAACTCCCATTGATAAATCTGCGAGACAAAGTGAAACGATTAACATCTTGCTTGTCTCGTCTATGTCTCTCGATCTGCGTAATATCAGAAGACAAATACTATTTCCGGCTATGATTAGCATCACGATGATAAGAATTAATGTTTGTCGAAAAATATCAAATACCAACGAAATTTCCTGATGATTAGTTGAATGTTCACTACTGCTATTCGTAGTTATGTTCTCCATTTTTTCAATTATATCAAGAAATATCTTCAGAATTTGTACAGTCTCTTTCTCTCAATCTACTTTAGGGATATCATACAAGCAGCAGTTTTGTCAATGTCAATGTCAGTGACAATTCTGTTAATATGGCATTAAGCTACTATATATGTATAGGGTGACTCCCCAGAAATTTCCGATATTTGCTCAAAATAGGCCAAGTTTTAATTGCAGCAAATATCGTAAAATAAGGACTTTTTAGCAGTGTTTTCATTTACGAAAAAAAAAAAATAGGTATTCTGTCTTACACAGTAAGTTTCACGTTTACATTTGTGATATAATATATAGAAGCAAAAACAAAATCTTGGCGGTTGTATCATCTCCCTACCCTGAAACTTTGACGAATGACAACATGCCCTACACTGGAGAAAGTACAATCTAAATTTTAATAATAAAATCAGCGCAAAGGATGGCCCTACAATAAACAGAAGCCATCTGGTCACTCATTTCAGCATATTTGGAGACGGATGTCAAAAAAACTTTGGATGCAACAACATAATGTTTCCCAAATCTTTCTGAGAAGTGGAAATTGATAAATATTTTTTTAAATATTTTGTTTGCTGGGAATGGTCGAGTGATTGCGAAAAGGTTACATATACGAAGATGTGTTCGAATAAGAACAAGGAAAGTGACAAAAACAAACGCGTCGGCAATTACGGGACAACTAAGTACAACATTTAAACAAAAACATGATGCTTCAACTCACCTCTGATTGCAACAACATATACCTCATTTGTCCACTTTATGAGTTTGTCAAAATAAAGCATAACAAACTGATTTTGATTTTGACTCACCCTGTTTATCCATTAGTGTTAAAGTGCTATAGTGATGTATTGATTTTGCCGAGTTTGCTCCAGTTGACTTTATTTGAAGAAATTGATTACACGCTTTCTTTTTGCAATACTAATTAAAATGCGTTTTAATTTAAGGAAAAAAACAAACAACCCATAATGCATTGGTTTTGCAGGACGGCTCTTTCAAGGCAAAGTGATCTATCTCGAGTTGGGCCCTTTTGCCATGAAAGGGCCGCCGGGAGTATAATAGCAGGGTTATAAACGAGAATCCCATTCCAGAAGTTTGGGGAGGAAGGTTTGAAGATGTTTGAAGGGTGCTGAATCAGAATGTTTGGGTCCAACCTGGGGAACTTTGTAAAATAAGGGGGTAAAATTAGTACAGGGGAAAATTTGAAATCAAGTCAAAATATGTTTAATGTACACCAATGTGTTTGTCTCATTATAAGGATTAAAAAGGTATAGTTTGTATAGGTTCCCACCATTATTTACGGTTCAAGGTCATTCTGGGGCAAAACAAAATCCACTGCTCAGATTTTGTTGCAACCGGTGTCAAATAATTGCCTTGGTCATACTGAAGCAAAAATTTCATTTCAATGTCTTTGGGGTGACCAGCTCTGTCTACAATTGAGGTCAATTTTGGTCACCCCCTATATGACCGAGTATACCCTTGTTAATTTTGCCCACTAATTACAAAACCAAATGCCAAACTTTGTAAAATAAGGCAAGACAACAATTTAGACACCAGTTTCAACAAAATCGGAGCACTGGGAACGTTTTACCCTCAAGATGACCTTGAAACCTTAATAGGGCTGTACTGTTTAACTAAAGGTAAACTAATAACTATAACCTTTTTGTAATCCTAATAATGAGACAAATACCATCATGTACATTTAAACACAATTTGAATTGATTTAAAATTTACCCCTGTATAAGTTTCCCACCCCACCCCCTTAGTAAAGAGTTCCCCCAATTTCCCAGAGGTTGGCCCAAATTATTCTTAATTCAGCACCCTTCACTATAGAGAAAAACAGCTTCAAACCTTCTTCCCCAAACTTCTAGAATGGGATTCTCGTTTAAAACCTACTATAAATAAATAATATACCTGTGTGCATTCTAAGGCTGCGAACAGCATGCAATTTTGGTTTAAATTAAGTTAATTTTATATTCACATTATTATTCATGTTCGGGGTATCAAGCTTAATCTGGTGTTTACTATGAATAACACTGGCGTCACAAGCACCGACGCTGTTTGGCCATGCCAACACTACTAATACGCCATTCGTCACTTGTGTTACACTTATACACAGTGCTACTTTATGTAACACATTTTCATGTGGCAGTTTTTGTTTTTGAATACTGAAGTTGTGTCCATTGGTGTTTTACATATCTCCAACCGCTATTATCGAATAGCACCTAATTTGCTAGATACATGTATTTGATATATGAAAATAAGAAAATGCGCATGTTATTTTAAATATCGAATATGTAATAAACTAGGTTAGCATATCAGGTAGCTGTGAATCGTCCATTGTAGTACCACTTCTAAAGAATCACGTGTCCTGGGTTTTGTTGGAATAGGCTAGTTTTCCAAGCATTCAATCATTTTGTTGAAAGGAGATCATGTAGCAGATATCAGGTGTTTTGTTCCCGCTGTATTAGACAAAATAATACTGGAAGAATTGGATATATTATTGAAAAGATGGAGTTTAATTTGAATAAATCCAACTTTTGCAGTAATCAACCCAACTATAATTTTTTAGAACGTTAGGACCAGACGCTGCAAGACATGGATGTCAGTGATATCAGATCGTTTCATTCTTTTGTATTTAACCAATCATTTCAATTTCAGTATCGTTGGTATGGGTTCATTTCTTTATGCGTGCTTTGCGTGACGACATTGCGAACCACTGCAATCAACATCTTATCTGGGGAACTCTCTCGGTGTTGACATTTTAATTTTGTGTTTCTTAATGGTTGGAACGCGGTGAAGATATCAAACAACATAGCCAACATGATCACCACCCTACAATCAGTCTTTGAATGTGCAATCTGGGTCTTTCCACGACGGTTGTGGTATTTTGTGCTCGGTTAGGACGTTCACCCGTCATATCTATAGAACGCTATTTGGTAGGCCTATTAAATACCGCAGCATTCAGGGAAAAGGACGAACCGTGAAGATACTACTGGAACATGGTTTTTAGCGATGATTCTAACCGTGCCCATTTTAAAACGTGGTTTTGGGAATTAAAACTAGTGTCAATTGTTGTTTGGGCCTGAAACACCATCTTTTAAAAAGGATTCCCAACACCATTTTACTTTTGTTTGCCAGGAGTTAATTCGACCTCTTTATATGGAAGTTGTTTAATTTCAGTAATAACACTGATAATAGCAATGGTTTTTAACATCACACTGTACTTAAAGATCATCCTTGCATTACGTAGGAGACCCAGCTGCCAACGACTCTCAAAATACCGTCCCGAAATCAATCACTCGTCGCACTCTGGTTGCAAACGGACTCTTCCTCTCTTCTTTTTCATCAATTCAATTGCCTTATCGCTATGGGATTCCTGGATAACTTCTGATCGTTCTATGATGGCTTTCCGTAGCTTGGAGTCCCAAGACTGGAACGCTGTATTTTCCATTTCTCAATTTTTCTGCTCTTGAACTCTGTCATAAATCCTTTTCTGTACGTTTTTTAAGCTGCAGACCACTAAGAACGGCAATGCTGAACATTTTGCGGAGAATCGTGATCTTAATAGCATCCTAGTCATGAAGCATTAACAAGCAACAGTAGCTAATATTTTCAGTTATGAATGAATGAGTGAATGAATGAATAAATTATTGAGAAAAAAATCGAATGAATTGTTTATTTGAAAGTAATTTAAGAGAACTGTTGACCATTATGTACACATAACTCCAGACCAAAAATAAGAATAAGTAAAACTATGCCTCGTCTTAACCTTGTTACAGAATAACGTTTCAATTGCGCAGGTTAACCACATTTAATTATTGCTTTCCTGATCTTATGATGACCTTTCAATAACTCCATGTCAACATATGACCCCTTTGAAGTGGCACTACTTCCTAAAAATATTGCAATTGGTTGTGGTGCACTTACTACCAAGTGTCATGCTGATATGTCAAAGACACATTGTTTTTGCTTCAAGACACATACTTTACCCCACTATGCAAAGTTCCTTACAAAACCCCACTGAATAAACAATGCCTAAAAATCAGCGTTCTTTGTCGTAAATTACAGTCAATTAACATATGACAGAACACAAACACAGTGTGTGTGCAACGGGGAATTTCACAATAAGTGATCGTTTTATTCTCGGGACTCGGACAGAGGGAGATCAGAGGCGGGAGACTGGAGACAAGACTGTAGGGCAAGCAGCTGTTATGAAGATTTAACCGCTTGATATTTCCCCGCTTCAGATTGTCAAATAAGAAAAGGAACGAACATGCTTGTTTAAATAACAGGACCTGTGATAGTGTATACAATGATGTTCGTCTTCAGTGTGGGGGGTCTTGGGATTGAGTTTCGCCTGTTGGAAAGATAAGACTTGCTATTAACCAAGTATCATCTATTAGTATTGAACATGGCGAGCATCTCCCACCATGGTAGCTGACTCTCATGGGCTGAATGGCGATTGCAGAAGTGGGTGTAGAAGTTGGGCTACTGGAAGCAGATCAGGAACACTACCTGTGGTTTGTGGAACAGCACCCCAGACAATGGATCATCTCTGTTTGCTCACTGCTGGAAAAACATGCACACACCTGGGACCTTGCGAATTCAGTGAAGCAACAAGACGTTGTACCATCTCTGGATGGATCATACTTGAGAACAACTGTGTTTGGAAACGATAAGAGACGAAGTGTGAGGAAGTGCCAAAAGTATACAAAATACCTCAAAGTATGGAGAAACGTGTGCCCTTGTTTAACTAATTAAAATACGCGGCGCTGTTATTTGAAAACAAAGTTAAAATAACAAAACAAAATGTATGAATGAATTACACTGTCGTTGCTATTTGTCGTGGGCATGAGCTACGTCTTAATTGCCTCACAGCTGCAAATGGTGTGACGTGACGACGAACTATTACCATGATCGAATGAAATCAGTGGTTTGTATGATAAATGGTTTTCACCCAAGAGCAACGTGGTACCTACAAATCCAATAAGTTTTAATTATTTTGCTTGGGTGAATCAGTTAAAAATTCACTCTCAATAACATGTCATTTTATCAACCTAAAAGTTCATCTTAGGCCAAAAAGTTTCCCCGGGTTGGTTTTCAGCACAGCAACCAAAATGGCTACAAAGAATCCACTCGTTATGCAGAAAATATTAGGAAAAAAAATCATTTTGCTCAACCGTATGGACCATAACACAAGCTGTTGAACTCTGTCTAAATCCATATCTGGTACGTTTTAAGCTGCCACACTACAGAACGGCAATGCTGGAAGCATTTTGCGGAAATCGTATGATCTTTATAGCATCATAATCAATGAAGCATTACAAGCAACATCGCAATATTTCAGTTTCGAATGAATGAGTGCAAGGACATGAATAAATTTTGAAAATCGAATGAATGTTTATTTGAAGTAATTTAAGAGGAACTGTGACCATTATGTTAACATAACTCCAGAACCACAACATTAAGATAGTAAAAACTATGCCTCTTCTTAACCTTGTATCAGAATAACCATTTCATGCGCATGTTAACCACATTTAATAATTTGCTTTTTCCCTGATCTTTATGTGACCTTTTCATAACTGCAATGTCAACATATGACCCCTTTGAAGTGGCACTACTTCTAAACAATAATTGCAATTGGTTGTTTGCACTATCACTACAAAGTTCATGCTGATTTCAAAAGACCACATTTTTTTGCTTCACTGAACACATACTTTAACACCACTATTAAAGTTCTTTTAACCCAACTTAATAAAACATAATGACTAAAATCAAGCGTCCATTGCGTAAATTACATTCAATTAACTATTAACAGAACAACAAACACTGGTGTGCGAATTGGAATTTCACAAAGTGACGTTTATCTCGGGACTCGGACAGAGGGAGACTGGAGACAAGACTGTAGGGCAAGCAGCTGTTGTATGATAGATTTACCGCTGTGATATTTTCCCGCTTCAGATTGTCAAATAAGAAACGAACGAAATGCTTGTTTAAAAACAGTACCTGATAGTGTATACATGATGTTAGTTCAGTGTGGGGGCTTGGGAGAGTCGCCTTGTGGAGAAAGACTTGCCATCAACCAAGTATCATCTATTGGTACTGAACCTGGCGAGCATCTCCCACCTGGAGCTGACTTCTCATGGGCTGAATGGCGATGCAGAAGTGGGGCTACCTGGAAGCAGATCAGGACACTACCTGTGTTGGGGAACAGCACCACAGACAATGATCATCTCTTGTTTGCTCACTGCTGGAAAACATGCACAAACACTGACCTTGCGGAATTCAGCGAAGCAGCCATACTTGTACCCCATCTCTGGCTGGATCATATTTGAGAACCACAAGTGTTTGGACACGATAAGAAGAAGAAGTGTGAGGAAAGTGCCAAAAGTTACAAAATACCTCAAAGTATGGAGAAACGTGTGCCCTTGTTAAATATTAAAATACGCCGGTCTGTATTGGAAAAACACAGGTTAAAATACAACAAAATGTAATGATTATGAATGTACACTGTGCTTTGCTATTTGTCGTGTGGCATGAGCTACGTCTTAATTCGCTTCATCTGCAAATGGTGTGACGTGACGACGAACTATTACCATGATGCGAATATAAATCAGTGTTATGATCTGGTTCACCAAGAGCACGTGTACCTACAAATACAAATAAGGTAATTTATTTTGCTTGTGTGAATCAGTTAAAAATTCACTCTCAATAACATGTCATTTTATCAACCTAAAAGTTCATCTTAGGCCAAAAGCTTCCCGGTTTGTTTTCAGCAACCAAAATGGCTACAGAATCCACTCGTTATGAAAGAAATTAGGAAAAAAAATCAATTATGCTCAACCGTATGACCCTAACACAAGCACGAAAAAGACGTGGTTTTAGGGTGCAATTCACGGGGAACTACGATTTGTTGACACCAATAATATTAAAAAATAAAAAAAGAAATTATCCATCGGGTGTGACAATTCAAAAGTTGCACATTTAGAGAAAACTGTACAAAATCTCTGAATAAACCGTTAAAAATCACGGCCGGTAATTTGATGATGTCATATGCAATAAAAAAAAGGCACTCATCGGCTTCAGCCAATCACGAGCCTTGTATTCATAACCATTACCGGCCCAAACGATTCGACCAACGCCAATTCGGCCAGCAATTCGGTCCAACAAATCAAAAGACGAGTCGACCCTCGGGACAATTCAAACCTCTGTTTTGGACGCTTCTACCTTTCTGTATTATTTGGAATAAATTTATAGTTTATACTCACCTATAATAATCATAAAAGGAAATGAGTAGGATAAAATAGGGTCCCGCTAGACGCTGGAGTGGGACACCATCTACATAATTCCCCCCAACAAGACACAATCTGGCAACATGATACCTGCTGCGCGTCAAACAAAATCTACGTAAATTGCCTAAACATTCTGACCAAAAAAAGGGTTTATTTGGTTTGAGACTGCTTGTAATTTCAAAGGTCAACGCTGACCGCAATTAGTACAAAAATTCTTAATTTAGGCACCGTGCCAATTAGAAAAAAATAGAGGTTTTTTTCGAAGTGAGAAAAGTTTGAAGTTCATAATTTTAATCTAACCAGACATAAATTAATTTTATGAGCAAGTTGCAAAGGATATGAACAAAATTCTATCATTTAGTAACGCTAATGAGCTAATTATTATTTAATTAATTAAAAAAAAAACAGTTCAGTGTAATGATTTCTTCACTAACTATGTTGGTTGGTTTTCTGTGGCAATAAACTATTGTTATTTCTGAGAGTGGAAAACTTGCAAGGCAAGTGTTTAGCGGAAGGTATGACAAAAAAAATATACTTGACTCCTCCCAAGCCAAAAGAGTCCTGGGCAATGACCTATGTGCGGGCCAACTAAGTCTGACGAAAAATGCATTTTAGCAGCTTGAACCATTTTTGGCAGGTTCATATCCATTCTTCATTTGGAAACACTGTTGGGGCACTATAATTATGTGTGTGTTGTACTGATGGTGCAATCAAAGTATGCCAACTACTCCCGTTTTCCTCTGCTGGATACTCCCGCTTCTGCTAGCAAATCTCCCGATTTTTCGGTATATTTTAAGTAACTAAAATAAGTAAATAGAGAACGATAAAGCCGGTTAGGGAAAGAGGGCCATTCTTTTCAGAGTGAATTCAAGAACATAGATTTGAAAGATTTTCAATTTATAAAGCCTGTTAAACTGGTTTCCGACATCGTTGTTCTCCCGACTTTTGGATAGTTCCCTCACATTAATATTTTTTATTTAACCCATTTAACTGCTTGTATGCTAAATGTCTTCTGAGGTATTTTAGTTAACTACTTACTGCAACGGTTCCAAGGGATAAACCAACAAAAATGTATGGTTATAGCGGTTTTTGTTTTGAAGTTTCAAGCTTTAAAAGTTTAGGCCTTGATACTTTCCATGTAATTTTAAAAATACACTATACGGACTTAGTTTATACAGACAGTTACTCTAAATGGGGCTGGTCAGACTGCGAAAGCTCTGTCCATTTTTTTCTGGAAAATCTGTATTTTAAGAGCTCATATCGGCGCATGAAAATAGGAAGCCATCTTTGCAAACATTTTTGGGGGAAAGGCACTCTCAAAATCTGAAATCATTGGCCCCTGGCTACACCCTTGCCAATATCAACGTTCTTCCTGGTGTTCTTTTAATCATTATTTTCGAGTTTTAAAATTCTTTGATGAAGTTGTAAGAATTCTCGCAATATATAAATAACGGTATTAACATTCCTTCACCCATTCTAAAACATTGACAATGTTACACCAAAAGATTTTATGCAAAATCACAATTCTCTGTTACAAAATATAATAAAAGATTGTTTTAGAAACTCATGAAATAAACCCAGGATGGGGCAGAAAGTCGGGAGGATGGCATAGTCCCGCCATCATTTCATTTACAGATACTCTTATAGGTCATAAGCCGTTTCTGGCCAAGCTGAATTCCAAATACCTCCCAATCTCAAAATAGTTCCAAAATCAGTGGCGTAGCTACCGAGGAAGTTGCAGGGGAGATACCCTCCCAACGACACTTTCAGAGCAAAGAAGTTTTGCGTGTAAACGAATAACATGGCTGTTAACAAATATATATATTTCATTTGTGATACTAAATTAGCAATGTTAGTAACCTTAAATGCTAAGATGTGATTTCCCCTATTCCCCCCTTATTGCCTATTGGTCAGATTTGTATTAACATTAGCACGGAGCTGAAAAATCTTCACCTATCCCTCTTCACCATGCACCCCAAATAAAATCCTACCTAACATTTCCAAATTTAAGAAACCATATTGCCAAATGCATCCATAAATAAGCTGCTGATATTAATACGTTTTTTTATGTAGGCCTAACTTCAGTTCCTAGATTAACATCATTTTTACCTCAATTTGGTTTAAACGAATCACATTTAACTTCTTTTTGTTATTTATCAAGCTAAAAGTGTTTTTTTTTTTACATCTTACTAACGCAAGCCCATAATAGGCGTTCCTTTAATAAGATAATCATTTTGGGGTCGGTAAAACGACGCTATCCTGGCCGCCCTCTCCCCCGGGGTATTACTTTACGTTGCGGTGCTCCTTTGAAAACTGGACTTTCTTTATCGTACAGGTAGTTGATTCGACAATTATCGTCTGTGATGTTTCATTAAACGATCCCATTTTACGCTAATGTGCACTTTCACAATTGCAACACCCCAGGAGATATTCAGGTATGGTTATCTATTTCTATTACTGCCAACGGATCTTCGTTCCCCCTCATTGCACCTACGGGTTTTTTATCTAAACGTTTATACCGTGCTTGTTTCATGGTCCAGTACATTTTTGGGGTGAGCTAGAATCAATCTCATAGGCTATCGTATCAAAGGAAAAAAGAAATGCTCGTATAATGACTTTGGTTACGCATAGCGGCGAACTAACTTATTTGTGCATAGATAAACATCTTCTACCTTTTAGTGGGTGAGCCAGGCTTGTTGGCCGGTATCACCTGGGGGGGGGGGGCAAAAGAAGCATTTATACCATGGCTACCTCATACTATGACATTACACAAAAATGTATGATCGCCATTCTGGTTAGGGGTAGCTTAAGCGAGCTGGGATCGCAAGAGATCTACAGGGGTCAAAATTGAAAAGGGATCCAATGTTGTTGAATAACATACAAAATTTTGTTTAATGAATCACAAGGTTAAAAAAATGAATAGTTTGTACTATCTACCGACTTACCACCCCCATGAGTTATAAGCTGAAAACCGGTATTTGTTTATTAGAGGTTCAAAGGTTAATTTAAGCTTCTACAGGGTTCAATACTTAAAAAATGCTTCAGTTTCAGTGGAAATGGTCTCATATTGTTTTGTAATGTTTTCTCACAATTACCATAAAGAATATGTTTCGACATCTTCAATGTAAATTAACAATTTACGCACCTCATTAGTACTACCCCTATACCCCTATAGGGGCTGGGGTTTATTTTGGGTGTAACGTGGTAACTATACATTGTACATTGTCCAAACTATACCTTATTTTACTTGTAATTACATTACAAATAATATGAGACCATTTCCACTGAAATTGAAGCGTTTTCTAGTACTTGACCCCTGTAGAAGCTAAATTTAACCTTTGACCTTATAACGTTTTTCGGCTTATAACTCCATAGGGGTAAGTCGGAGATAGTACAAACTATACATTTTTTTAATCCTTGTGATCATACGAACAAATTGGTATGTAATTCAACAACATTGGACGCACTTTTCATTTGACCACCTGTATCATCTCTTGTGACCCCCATCGCTCTCTTGAAGCTCCCCCCTACAATGGCCATCATACATTTTTTGTGTACGTCATAGTGTTAGGCACCCCTGGTATCAGTGCTTCTTTTCCCCCTCCATGTGAAACCAATAAGGCTACTTTATATGGTCTCGCTCCTATCCACCATTTCAATACGTGGGGGTATCGTCACGTCCGTAAAAAGGCACATTTTCTTCAAATGAATAAAATGTCATCTCAATTTTTCTTCACTGAATATTAGTAATTAGTGAATGCATATCATACTAGATTTTTTACTACATGGACTCCAGCCATAATGTCAGCTGTTTGATATTCCTTAAGCCTCCCGGTATGCCGATAACAAAGCATTGCATGATATTCCCGTTTCAAATAGCAAGCGCAGCATGCCATTGTTACTGCCCGTGGCAGTTGCAAGATGTCAGATGTTATCACCACCCCGATTTAGATCGATCTTTTTTTTTACAAGATACCAATCGTTCACCGAAAAATAAACCTTGAGCTTCTACTGTGTTTCATTAAACTTTGACCGCATATTTCATTATTTATTCCAAAAGGAAACGAGGATGAACAAAGCTCATGAAAGAAAAGTTGGTTTGGCAGTCCTGGAAGTGCATATTTGGGGTAGGACCATACCCATTACTTGACTGTGTAAACCTATTCTATTCAATTTATTGCGTATTTAGAAGAAATCGAACACATCGGGTATTCACCGACTAATATGTAATACAGGAAAACTGGTGCCGATGATAAATAAGATTATTTAAAAAACAGGGATTTTATAGTATCTCAGCAATGCCGTTACCATATTCCATGTTTTGCATATAGGTCGCTGGATACAATTTACTTTTTTTCTTCTAAAATCGTGGTTAATTGAATAGAAATGAGGTTTCCGCAAGAAGTTACGGGTCTTGGGTTCTGCACAAAAATGTTAAAAGTCACAGCTTGCAAAACAACATTTCTTCGTGACTTTGTTCAAGTTTGTTGTTTCATTTTCTAATGAACTATGATATTTACGGTCAAAATTAGTTGAGCTCACAGCAGATGTTAGAGTTTTATTTTATTCGTCAACAACAGGACAGCTCAATCTAAATCGGGGCAGTGATAACACCTGTATTTTTTATACTGCATGGACCAATAACAATAGCTCTGAATTTCCAGATTAAAAAGAATCTGGAGTGCTTTGTCCTTTGAATGCGAGCGGATTTACTGATATTA
>JAMKCH010026878.1:0-20210 GCA_023653785.1 Ophioderma brevispina
CCGTTCAAGTTCATGAATGAAAACTCACAATTTCTGTTCGGAAACAACCCAGGTGACACGTCCATATCATTAAAAGATGGCCATAGTACCGCTCAGCATTTAAGCAGTCAACTCAACCACTGCCGAAATGCCTCAAAAAGAAGTATTTCGTGAGAGCAGCAGCACATTAACTCCTTTCTTTGGCCAACTTTTACATGTACTAAGGCGCTATTGCGCATGCTCGTCAGTATTCAGAAAAAACGGCTGCAATATTCTTCAAACAACGGGCGATCGCTCGAAAAGTCGATCGATCGCCGGCTCGTGTGAAAGCCCTTGTTTAGTGTTCCATTTGACCAATTTGGCGCTCAATCACATAGCCCCGAGTGCGTAAGGAGTGGTGCAAATTGACCTTTTTTCGAAATCGTGAGCAGTTTTTTTTCTTTTTTTCTTGTGTGTTGTTTTGGCAAGGTGTGACTATCCTGTCTCAGTCTTGTGCGCGGGGGGTGGTCGGGAGCACTTGCAAATTCTGACAAACTCGCCATGATTTTGTTAAGGTTGCGAACATGACAATTACAATCACAACCCTGTAAATATGAATAAAATCGACTCCAAATTTTCCCTATTTTTTGGGCTAATTCAGTAATTTTTAAAAATTTCAATTGATTAAATATGCAAATTAATTTAAAAGGCTACTGGTCCCAGCTTAGTAAATTAAATAGTTCATTCATGGTTAATATTTTCATACATTAAATCAACCATATACCCCCATGTCTTGAATGGAACGCTCAAGCATTCATTTGTTAATAATAAGTAAACAAATCAATGGTAAATCGATATTTTCAAAAATTTATTTTAGAAAATTAAAACCTTGAATTGTTGTTTAAATAAAACATCGGTTAATGAATTCAAATTAGTGCAACACCATAAAAACACACACAAAAATGTTGTCTAGAAGCTGTCAAAGTGACAATAAAAGCTCAGGAAAATCGGTTGATACGATGAGGGTACACATCCATTTTAAAACAAATCGTTTTTTTTCTTACACAATGCTGGCCCATATACTAATCACTGGGAAATAACTAAGTCTGCAAATCGAAGTCCTCATATAGAAAATACACGCTGTTATACATGGTATCCTAGGGCACTTTTATACCATGCATACATGTTTAACTGCATAAAAATGAAAATCGGATTCTCTTGACTTTGGCATTAAGCATTGAGGTGACTATCTTTAGTTCTCGATTCGTTTGTTTTTGGAATCCTTCACAAAAAATTATTTTGAAATCGCGTGAAGTCAGCCTTTAAAGCGAAAGAAGAAATCAAGATGGTAGATAAAACTTGGATGATTAAGACAAATTCATAAATAGAAGGAAAATGGTCAATACGATCTGGACATTTTGGTGCGATTTTCTTTCGGAATATAATATCGTTGTGTAGCATTGCAGCTTACATCTTCTATGGAAACAAAGAAAATAGTTTGGTCACTTGTCCCGGAATGCAAGAATGAATTAATTCTGCCGGGCGCAACACCACGCTAAAGGTGCAATTTTCTCGGGAAATGAGACCGTCATTCGGTGGAAAGTGCTACAAAACCGTCCGTTTTTTGCATCATAATCAAACTAATTACAAAAACCCCGCACACACTTAATGTTAACTTTTAGAATATGCATTTTTAACACCTGACTTCATTTTCTTTCTTGTACGTTTGTAGTTATTGTTGTTTTTTCTCTTCTTCTTCTCTCTCCCTCAATGGGGCAAGAGTGTATTATTTTGTTTTTTCGTCCCTCCAACGAGGGGGCGTGCGCCGAGCACTCCCCTATGTAGATCCGCCAATGGTTATGAACATCAGAAGAAAAAAATGTGTTCAAACTTTGGGTAAAAGGTAAAATGTGACCCATTTCAGCAAAACCAGGAACAATTTTACATCTTACTACAATCTCCAGATAGTGTTTGATCAATTCATGGCCTATACTGTACTAAACACATGTCAAGTACTTAGGAATAAAAAGGTGCTAAGCACGCTTTATGTCCCTGGAATTGAATGTTAAAAAAATGCTGCACCTTGTGGCTCTGGAATGAGGATAAACGAGTTGGTGTTTTTTATGTGTAAGAATCATATTTTTTGTGGGATCACATGACCTTGAGTTGACGTGAAATTTCCAAACTGGTACTAAGATTGACTCAATACACCCTCTGCTCAATCTCCAAGGTTTTAAATACATGAAAGCACCAAAATTCATCAAGTTTTTGTGGTTGTTACTATGTTGTGGGGTTAGGGCATAATAAGTTTTAAGAACCAGACGGCCCTCGGTATGCAGTGGGTGCGACAAAGGGGAAAAAGGTCCACTGTTTGCAGATTTTTTTGAATAAAAGGTCCAATATTTAGAGAAATATGGCGAAAAAGTCCCATTTTGGTGACGAGATGTTCAAAAGCGTCCAAAAGGACCATTTAGGGGGTTAGGTCTACTTTTTCAAAAACAGGTCGACTTTTCCAAAGACCCCCCCCCCCCCGTAAAAAAATCCTGGCTTACTGCCCTGAACATAATCTTGTCTTTTCCAAAAACATTTTCATGATACTTGTTAAGATATTCACACTTTTTCCCTTTTTTATGGTTTGGCAGAGGCACTAGATCAAGGTCTACTCCGAACTCTGACCATATTGGGTCACAAAACCCCCGTTGTCAATGTAGACTGGTGTGCAAATCCTTCAATACGGGAATGTGTTTAACAGGATGCTATGACGGACGTGTGCAAGTCACAACTTTACTCAGTCAGTGATTGTAAATCGCTTTCCTACAACGTTACCATGGTAACAAAATTGACCAGGTTACCATAGAGGTCTTGATGAATGGAACATGGTGTAGGAGTGATTGTGCTTGGGAAATGTGTTTTGCTGCAGACAGGGCCCTCTCACATTCCAACATCTGCTTGAACGGTTTCTATTTGTGCTATTATCCCCTGGCTTGAAAAGTAAGAGGGGAGTTTGCGATAGCGAGTATGTTTGTATGGTGTATGTGTTCCATTTGGTTAGGTTTTCGTTGTTTTTTCATTCACGTCTCCTTCGAAATGTGGAAGTCCGATTACACCAGACTTTGGGTTAAGGTCAATAGGGGTTCCTTCATTTGGTGGATGATATGCATAAGGTCATGAACCAAGTGTGAAGGGTCATCTGAAGTCAGAATTTCAGACTGCCATCTTTGCCTGGGGGGTGAACGAATTTATTGCAGTATTTTTCCATGTGACAAATCATCATACAGCAACGTGCATGACTGACTGTAAACATCCCCAATCAAAAACCAGGCATTTGTACTGTCATGCATGTTTGAAGGATGGGAAGCTAAATAGAGAACACCTTTTTGCATCTTTGGTTGTGCTAAAATCTAACCATTTGTACATGACTAGTGAATCTACAGCCATCATGATGTAATACAATTGTTCCACACTACTCGTCCCTCACCCTCATTACTTAGCACCATTGCCTCCCTTCCACAGATAACAAACCATCAGGAAGTATGCCTTATGCTGTCAACCAAACTCAGTCATAATTAGAATATATAACTATACTGCATTATCAAAAAATTCTCCCCCGCATTGCAAACGTACAATTATCAATGGCTAACATCAGACTTTTTTAGTAGGATCTTCCCTGCCATTTGCAGTGCTTCAGTGTCCACTATTCCAAAAGGGCATATAACAATTATTTGCATGTCATAAATTGTTGAAGCCCATTGGTTATCACGGCCGTTGGTCGTACTCTTGGGGTAGGCGGTAGGTGACGGCAGCTACACCATGTCTAACACGGCAGCTACTGCACGTAACCCTGTGTTAGTTGCGATGCAGTATCTGCAAGATGGGTGCTTGCAAATATACAGTGATGTTCTATCTACAGTACCTACACCAATGGCTACCTGGTAGTTGCTCACTAGGTGGAGAGAAGGTGGATAATGGTGTAGGCCGTACCAGAGTAAGATCAAGCAGCTACTGCGTAGCTCCCCCGCAGTTTCCTATGACAGCCATTTTTGGATCGGGAAGAAAGAAGGAGCTATACAGGTACAGCTTGTTTTTTTCGTGTTTTAACATTTTTTGGTAAATTTTTTAGGAAAAAATCGTTATAAAAATAAAATCGAATCGGGCATCATCAAAAATGTGAATTATGCAAATATATATACAAAAATTGGTCAAGGGAGAAATACCAGATGCGTGTTGAGAGCTTGTGTAAAACATGTAGCTACCCTCTGCAATCAGTGCGTCAGCCACGTGTTGTACACTATCAATCATGTTGGCAAAAATACATGGGAATCCTTGGCCGGCAAGTGTAAAACATGCTGGTGGGTAGGTAATCTGCGTCTACTCGTATAGCTTGCGGTAAACGACCATGACGCAATTGGTCCTTTGTAATTCAATACAATAGTGATAATTATATTTTACTGTGTATGCCAATATACAAACTGTATTTTTTTTTTCATTTTTACATGGAGTATACCGTGTGAGTCAATAAAACCCTACATTCAGGAAAAGATTTTTTTCTTTAAGGTTAAACGTTTGTTTTTGCTCCAATTTTGACTTTTTGGTTGTTTACAAGAGATAAACAGCTACCCGAAGATTTTAGTTGTGCTTTCGGACTTTGGGTTCAAAAACTAGTCAAGTTTGCGGAGAGACCTAAAAATTCATTTGGCCGATTTTAGCCATACAAGCGGAGAGACTGACACCGAGCGTATACCATAACACATTATAGCAAAAGCAATCCACAATGCCATTTTCAGATGGTATCCGTTTCTTCTCGACAAAAACTTATCAGTTTGAATGAAATGGTCTATTGTGTAACATAATTAATACTAAAATATCTTCCAACAATTAATTACCAGTGTTCAATCATAAGAGTCAGTTATTGAAAAAAACTCCATATCAATGTCCTCATTCACGATCTAATGAAAATGCTCAGAGATTTTTTTGTTTACAAGCTCTAGTAATTATTTTGGCAGCAAAATAGTATACATCAGTGTCCATAAATTGCAAGAAAAATAAGCTGAAGTTTTCTGCAAATAATCGGAATTAAACGTTAAATTCAATAAATCGCACTGCTGTTTTTCAAGCGGAATAAAACTTTCTATGGTTTGCTCCCAGTTTTCGTTGTAGGTTTTAAAACCATTAAATCTTGCTGAAACGCAAAGTAAACTGTGGTCTTAGCACATCTATCTTTACGTTCTATTTGGGAAATTGAACATTTTTTTTACTTAGCATTTTCTTTGTAATCTCTGGGGTATTATTTTTTATAATCCTCCAAGTACTCTAATCTACCACCTCTATTTGTTTAACATAATGGGGTGTTAAATGTCTGTACTCAATTAAATCACGCTGAAGACCATGTTACTCGTTTGTAAGCGTGCAATCTTTGGTTGGCTCAAATCGGCCAACAGGATTTTTAAGCCCCTCAGCAAAATGGGCGTAACTTCTTCCTCCAATCCAAATGACACCAAATAAAGCGTTTTCTGAAAGCCTGTTTATATCCTTCTTATAACCATAGCAAAGCATTTAGCAAAAACATTCTTAACTATTTTAATTATTTTTTATATTCTGAATGTAGGGTTTTTTTTGACCCACTGTATATCAATTCCATGTAAGCATTAGTATTAACTGTATGTACTACAGTCCCAATAAGTCATGCTCATATAATCAGGTAATGTCTAGAATTACACTATTTGTATGGAAGCTAACTAATTTCCTCAGAGGATTACTGGAAATAAATCAAAGGGGCATTTATTTACTGCCATATTACTACTGTGAAACAAAAAAGCAGGGTAAATGAATGGGAGTTTCCGTAACCTGACCCATCCTACCACGTGTTCTGATATACTTATGAATTCGGAAACCCTTCACCAAATAAAGCACAGGTTTATTCTGTTAAGGTTTCCGAATTCATAAGTGTGTCAGATGGGTCAGGTTACGGAAACTCCCTAGAAAATGCTGTCTGGCCTGAAGCAAGCACAAGGCATTACTGCTTGTTAGGGTTCTTTGAAAACGTGGGAAAAAAGAGGGGAGTGTTTTTTCAAGACTAGGAAACAACCCAGAAACAACCTAGAATTTATAGTGAAGTCTAAAATATTGAAATAGGTAGAGTAGAACCCCGGACTGACTGCCAATTTTTTCGTTGAGATAGACTTTTACTTAAATGTTTGGAAAAAAAAAAAAAATCATTTTTAGAAACTCCCCTCAGCATCTGCATGTTTTCCTTTGTCATTATTTTTATCAGAGAATCCTGATGACACCTTAACGTTTAGTTAACTCCTATTCACACTGACTGTGAAGGTTCCCAACTGAAATAAAGCAATATCCTGTTAGCTCTGTTTACAGTTGACAGAGTAGAGAGTACAAGATCTAAATACAATGACCAATATAAACTTCAAGCATATGCATAACCCTTAACATGCATCTTATTTTTAAATGCCAACAGATTTTGGGTCATCAAGGTTGTATTGGAGGTCTAGGTATAGAATTTGTCAAAAATCCCTCAAAATTGTTAGAGTTTCCGTAACCTGGCCCATCTGACACACTTTTTCTGACACACTTATGAATTCGGAAACCATTCACGAAATAAAGCACATGTTTATTCCGTTAAGGTTTTTGAATTCAAGTGTGTCAGATGGGCCAGGTTACGGAAACTCCCCTAAATTGTGTCCACCAACGGCTTCGCCTTGAGCAGGAGGCGGCGTCTTTGGGCAAGCATAGTGTGTCAAAGTATTACATGGTCACCATATGGGGGAATTAATTGCTAGTGCCAACAAAACACTTTCTTTAACCGCTTGACAGTACTATCACATTTGTTTGACCGCAATGCATATGCACGGTGCCCTTACATAGATGTCATTTTCATTGCCCAATCATTTTGCAGGATAGATAAGATTTATCCTGGAAAATAAAAACACAAAATATATGCGAAAAGGCGGTGCACAGGAGCTCCCAATACGAAGGCGTTATAGCACACCTTTGATAGGGTCTGTAGCAAACTAAAAATAAAGTGGAATGCCTAGATAACCCTAAGGTATTTTCACATTTTGCTCAGTCTTTTGGATTGAATTTAAACAAACAATCAAAATATGCTGTAAAACATATTTCATAGAGCATCAATGGTACTGTTACGTTACAGTAGCTCAGGAGCACTTCACTTCATGACCTTTGATTGCTGTCCTTTATAATAAATGCTCGAGGAAGTGTCTTATGAACAAGCATTTTTCCAACAATTGCTGCAAATGATCTGTAGGTGACTGTTACTAAATTGTTTATTTTGAACTGGAAAAAGATATCAGACTAATTAGTAAAGGATTACACTCTTGCACAGAATTTTTTTTATTTTAATTTATATATAAAAACTTGGAGGCCTTTGATTAGGCCTTCCTCCTCTTTAATTCTAACATTGTTGACAGCACATGTCATCAACTGTTATGTTACATAGAGTCATTCAATATGTGCAATATTTTGAAGTAAACTCTGATTGAATAGACCTTATTCTTAATTGGTTCTTTACTGCTATCGATGGGGCAGAACAAGTGTGAACATCTTCGCCAGTGTTTTGCTAGTGGAAACCGGACTCACTAATTTTTTTTAATCAGGAAAGATTTTCCACTAGCTAGCCAGGGAGGTAGGATATGCCAACTTCACAACAACGGCGAATTCAAATCGGCATCAACATCCGGCGTAATCCGAGTGCTAGTCTTATCAAAGACTTAACAGTAGGAGGGGCACTCTCTAACGCACATCGGACAAAGACTTGACTAAAGGCTAGAGCTGGTCACAAATATTTAAATCTAAAATGAGCATTTTTTTAAATGACACTGTTTTGCAGCGATGTAAATTTTTTCCAACATTATCATGATGTTACTAAGACTTATTGAACGAAGGTTTAAGATGTGATTTTGCAATGTCACTGAGACACACTGTCATAGTAAATGCACGTAGCAGTTCCCCAAATAACCGTTTGGAAATCCCCAAATTGAGCAGATTGTGTCCTACCCTCCCTGAGCCAGGCAAGGGACCAATGACAAATAAAGTTTATACACTACACACAGAAAGCGTTCACCGAATACATGTGTCATCTGTCATCACAGTCACATGAATGTTAAAAGTTACCAACATGTGTGACACTACCCAAGGACCATGGAAATTGAGCACATGTGGAAATGCCAGGCAAAACTGTAGTCCTCCTGTAAGCACAGCCATTTGTTTAAAGTGTGCAAGTATAGATAATCTAATTGTGGGACTATGAGAGAAGTGTAACACTGTCCAGTCAAGAGCATTTGACTCTGCTGCCATTTCTATCTATACACTTTTGTGGAAGACTTTAAATATAACCAGCATCTTCCACAGAAAGGGTGTGAATTTTTGAAGCAATTAGTCGGTGGACTAATTTTTTTGAAATCCTTAATTGTAAAGTCCCTTTTCAAATTGTGATGACCAAAATTTGAAACATTTCTGTATTTATTGCAGGACTTTTAGACAAGGATCCTTTGAAATAATGATTTTTGTGCATAGTATAATTGGCATAATTACATTACACCTTTTTCATCTACTCTATATCATGTGTTTTATACTGTTAATGGAATAAAGCACGAGTGGTGCAAAAGGTAAAATATAATCATGCCATGTACTTGTATATCATTCCGTTGTTTGATATTAAAGGGCCATGGTCTGATTGCTAATAGCCTTGTCCCCTACCCATAAACATTTTTAACTGAAAGTGGGTATTTTTTTTCTTATCAAAAGTCTTGCAACAAGACTGTCTTATTCAGTGCTGTACTTTAATATATTGCAACACAATAAATTAAAAATCTGTCTAGTACTGGGATAAATATATAGCACCATTACATAAAGAATTTTGTTAAATACAGCATCTTTAACATAGAAAGCCATTTTGGCATAATTACATTATACCCTTTCTCACCAACTCTATCATGTGCTTTATTGTGTTAATGGTGTGAAGGGTATAGTGTAATTATGCTGCCATTTGGTTACAAAGGATTCCTTTAAACATTATGTGACCCAATACATGTAATTGAGGTAGATCTGAACACTGGACGACTTGCTTCATTTTTAAAGGGGCATTTCGTGATCCACAAGCTCGTCCCCCGACTTACCTAAAAAAAGTTGAGAGATTTTTATATCATCTGAACCGTTAGCCTTAGTAATCCACATGTACCTAATCTTACTTGCAAATTCGGTCATATCTGTAAGAAATTCGCAATTTTGTATTTTCTGTGTGTAAACGGACAGAAATTACAGCACAGTGGCCTATGGGACCGTGGGAAACAAGCAATTGCTCATAACACAAAACCACAAGATCGGGATCAACTCAAACTTCATGAATAAGCTTTTCTCAAGGATATCTAGTGAACAATAAATAAAACAGAAGGTGCTGAAATCACAAAATGCACCTTTAAGTCCTTAAGTCAATAAGTGATTATTAATTCTCTCTTGACCACAGTTGACACAAAAAGTATCTCGGCATGTTTTTCAATCAGTATTTTGCCAAAGTCCGATAATTTTGAAAGTTTTCGAAATATACATTTTTTGTTGCTTTGGTCTTACTCTTTTATTTAAAAAAAAAAAAAAAAAAAAAAAAAACAAATTGAACTTAAAATTTCAAAAAAATGTTTCATAGAAAGCACCAGTAATTTCAATACTTGCATAACTGTGACTTTCACGAGAATTGAACAAGATACAAAAGACTAGTTTATATGTTAGTGTCTGCCCTTGACAGAAAATCTTCTACTTGATGACATAAGCCTATCTATTGATAGGCTGAAAAGTTGAGAGATTTTTATATCATCTTAACCGTTAGCCTTAGTAATCCACATGTACCTAATCTTACTTGCAAATTCGGTCATATCTGTAAGAAATTCGCAATTTTGTATTTTCTGTGTAAACGGACAGAAATTACAGCACAGTGGCCTATGGGACTGTGGGAAACAAGCAATTGCTCATAACACAAACTTCATGAATAAGCTTTTCTCAAGGATATCTAGTGAACAATGAATAAAACAGAAGGTGCTGAAATCACAAAATGCACCTTTAAGTCCTTAAGTCAATAAGTGATTATTAATTCTCTCTTGACTACAGTTGACACAAAAAGTATCTTGGCATGTTTTTCAATCAGTATTTTGCCAAAGTCCGATAATTTTGAAAGTTTTCGAAATATACATTTTTTGTTGCTTTGGTCTTACTCTTTTATTTAACTTGTAAAAAGCATGCAAAAATGGCTGTGATTGAAAGACGTAAAACCCCCAAACCAAAAGTTGCCGTTTTGGGATTTTTCAACGGTCACTGTATGGTACAAAGCTATAACGTGTGTATTGATTCTAGGGTTTCTGACTGAATGAGCGAGAAATCCTACTTGCAATATTGCTTGTGGTCACTGGGTCAGTTTGTTTGTGTCTCAGTACACTGCAATGCCCATTGAAAACTTTGGCACAATACTGACGGAAAAACATGCCGAGATGCTATTTTAATCTACAGTTGGCACAAAAAGTAAGTCATTGATATGACTGCACCATCAGCACCTGTAACCATGCAATCTATGTTCTGGCATGAAAGAATCATGTATAGCATACATCAATAGGAGGTCTTAACTAAAAAAATGCTAACTCAGAGTTGGGACTTTCTATTGGTAACTGTATGGTGCTCCATTGAGATGTGGTCAAGTGAAATTCTGCTGTATCTACAATGGGGAGTGGAATTTAGTTTAGTCCTTATAATTTTAGGAATATTTGTGGTTCCAAAATAACAAAAAAAAAGTGCATGAGTGAGGGCCCTCGATTAGCACCTGTTATCCTGGGTCTAGGTTGTGTTTTGCAAATGCCTGCATTCCTTTCTGCACTGGAAATAATAGCTCCAACAAATCATCACTGTAAGGTATGGAAGAATATAATACAACTAAAATCTCTTTAGTATGATAAAGTCACTGTTAGCACCACATGGTAACTAACACTAACAATTGTTGCATCTGCATCAATTATAAGTACTGGGTCACATATTAGAGTGCCAAGCGTGAGAAAAGAATTGTCAAAATCTGTTCAACTTGATTGGACTTCCTACCATTTTGGTTCAAATTCTGCTACCTGCAGAAATATTATCATGTGAAATGATATGATTAGTTTGTCAATGTCATTAACATATTCATGTAACTTATATTCATGATCCGATGATGTTTCATTGCAATGCTGAACATCGTGCAGTTATTGTCCGTTTTACTATACCTTATACACAGTGCGCTCACAATTGATGTGTGACCTCTTGTGCCTAGTGTGTATTTAAAGTATAGGGGCTTCACTAGTTAGCATCGCTGCTGCCAAAGTTTATGCTCAAATTCAACAGAACTTTCTTCATGGTTGCAAATTTTAAAATAAAATGTCATTAGGAAGATATGCGGTGCTTTTCATTTATGAGACCATGTCCTGGATCATATCGGAACTATCCTTCTTAAAATACCTGTGCACAGCGAATGGTAAATTCACTCTAACATTTTGTCTGAGTACGGCCGGAGGACCGCTATATTCATGAGGCCATAATAGAAAAACGATTTGACCTATGTACTTGGAACTTTCTGTCAATCAAGCCCATGCTTTCCTTATATGGTATTACCAAACAAAGGATCGATTGGACCTTGGGGAAGGTACGCAGTTGATGATATGACTTCCTGATGGCCAAAATACACCGCTCAACCCAAGTTACTGCATGTTAGGGCAGCGTGTTTACTCAAGTGTGGCAGTTAACTCAGCCGTTCATTCACTGAGGCATGTCACATGGCTAAAATTAGCATAAGGTTAACAGGTAAGCTGGGTTAGGGACACAATCCAGTTTAGTGTGGTAAAGGTCGTAGCGTATTTTGCCGTGGAGATAACTGCACGATGACTCAATACCGTACTCATTGCTGCCCAGGCTACATTTCGCATGTTTCAAGGATTTGTATTGTAATGTAAAGGCAGTAACATAAGACATTGTTGACTATTGTTTAGTTAGCAAGGGTTTTAAGTTGCTCTAAATGATTCAATGCCATGTGCAGTCTTTTTGCTCTGTCTATGGCAAGCCAAATGCATAACTATACTCTGTCATAATGTCTTTTCTCTGTGTGAAGACTACGCCAGCATTCCCACCAGACAGAACCATGACAACGTGTAAAGGAAATGCATAGTCTGCGTGTTGCACACAGCAACTTGGGCACGTGTATGCAGATGCCTATTTCAGAAAAGGAATTGTGAAGGCGACTATAGTATTAAAAAAAATTGCCATTGAACCTGCATGTTTCACTGATGGACCTGGTTTAATAAACTTGAATGTTGAGCATTTGACTTGTCATAGTTGATAGGTCAAGTTCATCAAGTGATACAAGTTTTTTTTATAATTTAAATGTCATGATAGAATTTTAATTTCTTGCATTCTAGTGCTTGATCATCTTAGAAATCTAATTATGGTTTCTGACAAATTTAAAAGATTGAAATGTATGTGCATTCACGGTATCATTTTGGAATAAGTCTAAAAATACAATATAAAATTGTCAAAATTAGTTATTCTCAAATAAAACTACAGTCATACCAATTGGTGTACTATAAAATTATGTTGATGTTGTAGTGGGGAATGCATATATAAACTACAATATTTAAACCATGAAAATCACCTTGTTTTTTGTGTATCAAGTTACGCCAACATACTCAACCCACTGGCAGGTGTTATATTAGATTACATTTCTGTGAAGGGGGTAGCTCGGCTTTTTTACCGAACAAAAAGAATAGACCCCACTGCTCTCCTTGGTTGACCATGCGTTTGTGCCATCCTGCATTAAGCGACATAATGTTAAAAAAATATTCAGACATAATGAAAAGGACCCTTACTTGAAATCACTTCCACAAGTTGAAACAATTTGAATTTTTACATATTCTGTAAAAACAGGAAGAGTTCCAGAGGGGAAGGTGGCAGTTTCGTGGCAATTTCTGGAACAGAAAAAAACCAAGGTGTTGGACATCCCTGACAGAATTTAGTGATCTAGCTGTTTGTGACACATTTCAAAAGCTTCAGACCAGGATTCAGGCATGTACTTTAGGCTTGTAGTAAGATATTGATCTGGAAGTGGAAAGATGGATTAGCCGATTAGCCCCCACATAAAATAGCAATGTCTGTGAGCTGATTACAGCATGTTTTTCAAGGTAGTAAATTGCTGGCAGTAATGTTAGTATCCTTTTTCCAGAAATTTGCTACAAACTGCCAAACCCCCCCACGGAACTTTTCCTGTTTTTACAGAATGTAAACACCAATGTTTCAAAACTTGTGGAAGTGATTTCAGTAAAGGGGTTTTTTTCCTCCTCAACCCCAACTGGATCCCTTGCCGGGAACCCGCTTAGTACGGCGCTCACCCAAAACCACCGGCGGGAAGGGGCGCGGACGCGACCCCGCAGTGTAAGCGAACGGCGGGAGCCAGATGCAACTCAGGAGCAGCGGAGGAGAGGGAAAGGCCTCAAGAGAACAAAAATCCAAGAGTACCGTATGTGCTTCTTTCCTCTTCGATCATAAGGCCAACTCCTCGTGCGGCCCCCTCTGTACCCTTCCCTTCTCCACCCCCCCCAATCTTTACTACCACCTCCCGCTTCCACCAAACTTCAACCCTGACCGGCCCACCCCCCCCGATACTGCATTTCCCTACACACCCACGGGTATCCCCCCACTCACCTCCCGCACTAAACCACATCGAACAAACCAAAAACCACCCCCACAGCCTACTTCCACACTCGATCCAAACCCAGAGATCCCTCCTACAAACTCTTCCAATCGTGAACTTTCGTACCCGTGCACTCTGAACTGGATTCGTCCTCGACGGTCTCCCACCTCGAAAGCAGGGCCCCAAAGCCCGATTCTCCCACCTTTGCTAGACTCCCATTCTTACTGCAGCTTGTTGTACACCATAAAAAGGGTTATCCCTAAAAAAAAAAAATGTGACATTCTGATTTTTTTTTGCACTATGTAAAGCTGTCTATCAAAATATCCCCACGTGAAAGGTTAGCTGAAAATTTTTATGGTCAGAAATTGTACAATTTCTATTTAATATAGGAGGCAAATGCTTAATAGCCTATGTTTTATATTGAAATTGAGCAACAAGAAAATCGATTTTGTTTTCCACTTCTCAACGGCATGTCTGTAGCCAAATACAAAATTTTTGAATTTAAAGTTTTTTGTGGTTTTGTTTATTGAAATCACTACATATGAACAATCTATGGATGCCTAAACTATCTTTGTGCCACCTTTAAAGTGTATGAAGACGGAATTAAAATTTCAATGCCAATTAAAATATGGAATACGGTAAATTGCTAAATCCCCTAAGCAGAATCCAAAAGGTTACTGGATTGGGGCAAAAGATCCATTGAAACATTTTTTTAAAAACTTGATAAAAATATGAAAAAAATCTGTGGACAGTACCCACATAGTAAATCCCTTATCTACCAATGTTCATACTGGTCTCACATTGACAGGGTTGGAATACGGCCTTATGTGGCCCAGTAGTCTACTGCACAAACACGATACCAACTGTCACTAGCAATGAATACTTTCATATCTGTAAAGAAAAAGACAAGATCTTAATGTTAAGAATGAAGGCGCAATAACACCACTACAACAGTTTGCACATAGGGTCTGGAAAACTGATTATTTGGGAAGAGGTTTCATATAAGAGTCCCAATTATGCAAATGAGGTATTGCATTTATTCTGTCAAGCAACTACTGCACATCATACAGTGCATGACAGAATCAATTGTAATTACTTCATTTGCAAATTGGGGACATCTATAGAAAACATCGATTTTTGGCCAGGCTTCAACCCTGCGTAACTCAACCAATGTACGAATAAAATAAATGTAGAGGATTTTTCAATTAAGTCTCAAAGTACTTAAGCATTACTATCCCCTCCCCAGTCACTAGGATGTGTCACATTTTCCCCCTGTCACAGGATAAATCAATTTTCACATATAATTGAAAATTTAGCAGCAATTATAATGCAGAGAGTATGATTCCCCTAACAGATCCCATTTAGACAAAGCAAGATAACAGTGTTTGCCAAAGATACAAACACATGGGCCATGGCTAGAATCGACACATGGCTTCAACAGTTTAATAATCATAAGTCCTGCACTTTGCCATAGGACTGCACATACTCTATTTAATATGCATGTCAAATATGGTAAAACCTGACGATGTTTTAATGCCATACCTTTTCTTTTATATCTTGAGTGATACAAATGCTGTAAAAATATATATCCTGAGTGTTCACTCTTTGATAGGGCGCCTTCTTTACCGTGCTGGAGTACTCCACCTGGTAGGTGAGAGACCTCGAGAACCCAACTTGGATCATCCAAATTACAAGAATGTCTTGAGATGTATATGTTATCAATCTCACACCAGTTAACCTGTAAAAATATCACTGGGACAAAGAAAGACATGAATTTAGGTCTCATGTATAGGAAAGCGTCATTGGCATGGTATAGATATGTGAATGTCTTAATTTCGATTAATCCAAGATGACATCAAGAGATACAATGCGCAATATTCGCAAATTAAGACCTGGCAGGAAAGAAAAACAAATACACATCAATTGTTTTTTAAAATGTATAGTTTTTATAAACAAAGCAAAAGAGTAATTGTGACTATTCATTAATGGCCTGCCATTGCCTCTGATTGGGCAAAAAACCGAGAGGTTTCGTACCGACCCATTGACACTTTTCTGACATACTTACGAATTCAGAACCTAAAGGAAATATGTCATGATTCTGAATATTTGGAAAATTTGGGTATTGGATGGAAAGTAAGTAACGTAGATTACATAGAAATCAAATAAGTTGAAAATTGTCCAATTTTGAGTATTTTGCCCTTTGAATTTACCGCCCAATAGTTACTCGAAAACGATCCGACAGATCCACATCGCAGGCAAATGGTGACGTCAAAGTGATGGACCATCAATAATTTCGTACGTGGTGACCATCATATCGCAGTGGTGCCACTTCAATACTAATTAAACACAACGAAATGAAACAAAATATCATTCTGTAACTTTTTTTTATTTTATTATACTTTAAGTAATCATCAATATTACAGTGTCAGCAATAACAATTCAGAGTCAACAAAATGTTTTGGTCATCACTTTGGACGTCACGAGTTGGGCGCTTTTGTCAATGAAGCCGTGGCGAAAAATCCGCCGTTTTCTTCGTATGTCAAAAAAGCAAAAATTAAAATGCCCTATTTTGTTAATTTTACTCAAATTGTATTATTTTTCGGGAATTCGCGATGATGTACATATATTTTATTGAATGTAAGTCAAAGTGAGCTTGACAAAAATCGTGACAATTTCCTTTAACAGAATAAACATGCTTTATTCTGTGAAGGTTTCCGAATTGAAGTTAGGTGTGTCAGAAATAAAGTGGTCAGATGGGTCAGGTTACAGAAAATTCCACAAAAACCAATGTGAGCACCCACTTGTTCAGTGCTACCTAATGGAAATAAAGCATTTCACAATTATGGCTGTTGAGATGTTCACATCATCTTATCTATACAAGGCTTCATCTTGACTGCATTTGATCCAGGCGTGGTAAGCAGTCTTATGAGAGAAACACCTTCATTCTCCCATTCGAGAATATGGCATGTTGGTATTGCTAACACAATATTCAATTCCATCTGTGAATCGGTTATGTAATAAAATACAGCAATCACCGAACATGTGTCGCCTGCCCTTGTGGTTTGTGAATGGAGTCAAAAGTCACATGAGGTCACCAACATGTGGGCACTACCGAAGGATCATTTGAATCCAAGTTTCATGAAAATGTGCACATGTGGAAACAGTGGGCAATTGTTTAGGGTTAATATTTGGGTCAACATTTTTACCACAGACAGATTACAAGGCTTTACAAGTGAACCTGCAAAAATTATAGGGTAAATATAGGGGCAAAAACAAGAATAAGGGGATTAAATAGGGTTAAAACAAGAGAATTATAGGGGAAAATATAGGATTTGTATGTAGTTTACTTGAAATGTCGGCGCCTTTCCATTGTATATACAGCAGCAATTTTAATTATTAGAAGATATGTGCCAACAATTGCGCCGTCTCTGGTTGTATTGACTATATTATAATCGTCCCCATGTTGTGGGAATTAAATAAATGAGGGGGGACATGCTTACCGATGTTGCACCTATCCCTATTTGTATTTGTTTGGGAATTCCACATTTCCTGCAGAGTGTTAAATTATGAATCTATATAAGTAAGTCATTGGAGTTTTGACCTTATTTTGATGTGGGACCCAATATCCATGGTCAAGTAGAGGTGTTGTTTGTGGAAAAATTGCAATAAGTTTGAAAGTTTTAAATTTATTCATTTTGAGATCCCAATGGAAACCTCACACTTAACGGTGGAAAATTGTACATGTGCCTTGCATTGTATCTTCTGGCAACACAAAGAGTTGTGTATTTTAGAAGTGCTTATGCCTCCATTTCTTATCAACCTTATGTAACAACTATGCCCAATATCAGCACCTGAAATCCATGTACACCAAGCTATATATATCATTACCAAGGAAGTTCATTTGACAGTTTTTTTCTCAAAACATGGTCAAAGGTCACATGGGTTCCTTCAAGGTCAATCTGTGTACACCCCAAGTCCTTAGCCAGTGGTTCTTCTGAACAAATTTGGTGGCAATTTATAGATTTTAATAAAAAGGTGTCAAGGGTAATGTAGGGTCATTAGAGGTCAAATCGGGGTAACACTCTGAATCTTGGGCCTGTGGTTCGTTTGAATATGATTGAACATAACACTCATTTGTAAGGAAATGATTGGACGTACATAAAAAATCTGTAAACTGCCAATGGCGGTACGGAAAGCATTGCTTGTTCTCCCTAGGGAGGTGAGCCTGGGGGTTAATAATATTAGATTAATGGTTAGTAGGGGGCTTGTCCTCCTACAATATATCTAAGATTTGGGTTGACTCTACCTCATCTGGAAAAAAAAAGTTATGGCAGAAATGTTGACCTTTTTGGTGAAATGTTGACTGTTTTGACATTTCCCCCCCACTGTTCAGACCCAGGGGAGGACCCTGGGGGAATGGTTACATGGTTAGTAGGGGCCTGTGCCTCCTACAATTAAACTAAGTTTGGTATTCCAGCTCAGTTGGAAAAACCAAGTTATTCGGCAAATTTGTTACCTTTTTGTGAAATGTTGACATTCATTTTTTGACATTTCCCACCCTGTCAGGACCCAAGGGGAGGACCCCTTGGGAAATGGGTTTAAGGTTAGTCGGGGCTTGTGTCATCCTACAATATATCTAAGCTTGGCTACTCTAAGACGTCTGGAAAAAGTTATGCAAAATGTTTACCTTTTTTGTGAAATGGTTGACCTTTTTTGACAATTTCCCCACCCCCTGTCGACCCAGGGAGAGAGGGGGACCCCGGGGGAGAGTGGATTTACCATGGTTAGTAGGGGCTTGTGACACTACTTACAATATATCTAAGTTTGGGTAATCTAGATAATCTGGAAACAAAAAAAAAGTTATGGCAAAATGTTTACCTTGTTGTGAAAATGTGACCTTTTTTGACATTTCCCACACCCCTGTCAGACAGGGTGAGGGCGAGGGAGGGTCGAGGACCCCTGTGGGGAATGGCAGGTACATGGGTTAGTAGGGCTGTGCCCCTCTACAATATTATATCTAAGTTTGGGTACTCCTCTAGCTCATCTGGAAAATAAGTATGGCAAAAATTGTTACCTTTTTGTGAAATGTTGACCCTTTTTTGGACACATTTCCACCACCCCTGTCAGACCCAGGGGGAGGCACCTGGGGGAATGGATTACATGCTTAGTAGGGGCTTGTGCCCTCCTTACAATATAACTAAGTTTGGGTATAGTCCAGTCATCTGGAAAAACAAAGTTAATGGCAAAATGTTTACCTTTTTTGGTGGACATGAAATGTTGACCGTTTTTTGGACATTTCCCCACCCCATGTCAGACACAGGGGAGGACCCTGTGGGGAATGGTTACATGGTTAGTAGGGGCTGTGTGTCTCCTAAGATATATCTAAGTTGGGACTCTAGCTCATCTGGAAAAAAGTGATATGGCAAAATGTTTACCTTTTTTGTGAAATGTTGAACCTTTTTTGACATTTTCCCCACCCCCTGTCAGGAGGACCCAGGGCGTACCCCGGGGGAGGGATAACATGGTGGTAGTAGGGGCTTGTGCCCCCCTCCTACAATATATCTAAGTTTGGGTACTCTAGCTCATCTGGGAAAAAAGTTATGTGGCAAAAATGTGACCTTTTGTGTCCACACGACATACATAACATCCTTACATACATCCATACATACACCCAGACACTGCCATTTCATTAAGACGGAGTTTCGACCAATCTCGTCCAAAAATAGGGTCATAGCTCACATAGGTCTCATTAGGGGTCAATCTCGTGTACAACCCATATGTGTTTTGGGCTGGTTATTTTTAGCAAGTGTTTGATGGTCATTAGCACCTAAACTTGCACAGAAAGAACCATTTAAAACAATTTCACCAGATGTGACCCTGGAACCTTTGCTTTGACCGCCGATCTGCCATTCTCAAACCAAAATGTTGTGTTAGCCATATGGCGTCCTTTGGTGCAAGAGGTGTCATTCCCTCAGATCTTTTGGGGCTTTATTTAAAATATTAAAAAAAGGTAATATATTGTTAGCAAAATACATCAGAAATGGCGAGAAATGGGTATTTTTTTAAGTGACCCTAGGATTGTTATAAGGGTTTCACGTCCCCGCTGCCACACCACCCTTAAAGGGAACCCGCAACACGAATAATATTATAGCATATACTCTATAAAATAATTATGACCACATCATGGTGCGTTCATCTAAAAACGGAATTATACTTACCATAAAAAATGAATTAAACCCATTAGTCTGACCAGCGCATTTGAAAATTCGCGGTATTTGTATAACGTTTTGTTATGCGGCTACGGTCGGCACGTTTTGCGTCATACAGGGCCTGAGAGGAAATATGTACATTATGAAAAGCGTCACGGGCAGAAGGTGTATGACGCTACGGTGCCGTCAGTAGTATCGCTTAACACATATACACATCCCCGATATACACTAGCGCGAATTTCAAATAGCGCATGGTCAGGCAAAATGTTTGTATATTCATTATATGCCTTAGTATTCTATTCCGTTTTTTCATGGAAACACTC
>JAMKCH010026879.1:0-18529 GCA_023653785.1 Ophioderma brevispina
CCCTCATATTTTGATGAGATCAAAGGTTCACGTGCCAGGGTCAAAGTCACGGGGTGGCCCCCAGCTTATATTCTTTTGATATCAAATCAAAAACCGTTTTGAAGTGCAAAGGACCCTGTAAATTTTTCTAACTTTACTCTCCACACTAAAGGTCCCGCTGAGTCAACCATCCACAGGAATTTTCGGACTGCCACGCTTGAATTTCTCCATTGCTGTGTGTAGGGGTGCGCTGTTGTATACCACTATCCATCCACAATTAAGGGAAGCACATTAAGCGTTCTGCATGAGTCACAAATTTTACTGATAACTAATTTCTGACAAAGTAATTCCATGTAAGAGTATGTTATCACCAACACACAGCCAGAAATCAGCTTAAATATCTCTGTGCATTTATAACAAATCCAACTCCTGACAACCACTTCCCTAAACTCTGTATGATTAAATCAGCTGCAACACCAGCTCCTCTGCCTACCAAACCTGCTAAGAGAAGCAACTTTGAATTGGTCAATTCTCACAATTTTTAACCTGGCGGTCGAGATCTTTGACTAATGAGATTGATTTATATAGTTGGATAGGGAAATGAATTACCCATTCCCATGGTAAGGTGGATTATGAAATCAGCTGTTGTAGGCCTTGTTATAGGTAAACAAACTTTGGTAAAAGGGACAAACACGATGAAACAGGTGTTTTAACACAGGAAAGAGTAAAATCATGCTAAAAGCTGGCCCTTTAACAAATGCTGGTTCTGGCGGTCCCGCCCTTGTAACACTATTTTTGTAGTGATGGTGTTTTCTAGAGAGAATTTTTTCTCAGCTCCATAAAGTACTTGAATTAGTGTGTGCTCTCCAATATGAACAGAGTTTGTGGCAGTTTAATGCCAAAAGGCAGCTACCAATATTTGTATTTTCAATGACGTTCTCGGTTTGGGGGGCAGAAAAGCTTGCAAAGAGTAACTAATAGTGTATTGCATTAGTACCCCAAAGGTTTTGATATGAGCGGCCGTGGAAAGCCGAGAACCGCAAAATTCATTTACTTTTTTGAAAATAGACAGAAATACAACATTTTTATATTTGGTAGAGATGAATCAAATCAAAAGATGAGATAGGTACCTTCACACACTTAGGCAACCAGTTCAGATGGTATAAAAATCCCAACATTTTGTGGGCAGGTCTGTGGGAAAAGTTATTCTTGAAGCAACCATACCCCTTGTGTGAGCAGTCACAATAGGGTCATTACCTTCTCATTTTACCTTGCTATATAAGGCAGGCAATTTCATCACAACTGGGTCACATGGTATTCATAAACAATAAGTCTTACATAACAAATTTGATGTAGTTCATATTCATGCACGGTAGCTGAATTTTGATATCTTACTAATTTTTTGTAATGTTTCCTTTGAAAATTTGGGCAAATTGACCTTTGTGATCCTTACAAACCCATGCCCCTCCCCCCTAAATAGCTGGTGTCCCTGGTCATTACTTTGTGGTTGGTCATCAGGGGGTGAAAGCATTAGTTTTATTGTTGTCTTATTTACCTGATTAAAATCATTCAGTGTTCTTTATACGCATGTAACGGCGTACATGATTGGTCAATACACGTCACCTGACCATGTATAAACAAGCGTTTATGCATGGCTGCCTTGACGAACGCCGAAAGTGGTAAAAAATCTTACAATTTCAGAACTGACTTTGAAATATTCAATGATTAATTTTGTAAGTAATAGTTAGCAAAAAAGTACAGTATACATGAACAGGGTTTCATTCTTCAATACTATGAATGCCCCCCTAATTCAGACAGTGCCTTGCCAATGTGCCCAGGATCCAGGACGATTTGGGACAGCCAGGGGTTTCCACCCTACTTTAATCGAACTTGCTATGATTACTCTTTCAGCCTGATTCTACATGTACATGGGACCGCGGCTTAACGTCCCCTCAGAAGGACAGGGTATTATCATCATTGGCCAGCCAAATGAAAACCACAGGAAGAGCAGAATCCCAATTTTAACTCATAGTTACTATACAAATCAAATCCAGATTTAGTCTCCAAATTCATCCCAGCAACTGGCCCCGCCGAGACTCGAACTGGAGACCTGCTGCCTAAAGGCAAATACCCTCACCAGTGGGCCACACTATTCTCTCAAAGATGTATGAAAAAAAGAAACGGCAGAAAAAATCATTTTAGGCAATTGCCCTACCTCAACTAACATCTGTCAATATTGCACAGTATTGTGGCCTTACATAATAGTCATCCCATTCCCCATAAGTAATATCTAACCTCATTTTTATGTTCTGCCAAAGCAGCCCATTAACATAACCTATATAGGCTGTATCCAGGTAATTGAGATCTTAAAATTACTCTTTCTTTTTCCTCAATTGACAGGTGCGTGATATTTTATGGAGTGAACCCAATCTACATGAAGGCTGCTTCAACCAAAACTCTTTCCGAGGAGGGGCAAGCTACTTTGGTCCCGATATCACAAAGCAGATTCTGGATAACACAATCTTGACTGCTATCGATCTCATTAGTGTAACCAGAGGGCTATAATAACCATGGAATGGTAAACTGTGGGCTCTTTTTTCTCATACACTACCAGTGATTCATTGACCTAGGGTGAACCTGGCAGTTACACCAGTTCCATAAATGATGAGACTGTTGTTAGCCAGGTAGCTTACTTTGTGCGTTGCTATACCGATAGACTTATTGTTTGTTTATTTATTGGCAATAATAAAATGTTTTGGTGCCCTCTATGACTATTCCACCGTAATTGGCCAGTAGATGGTTCAATTCCTTATTTTTATGACGTACAAATGTCCCCGCAAGGATTGCAAACCACCTCTGCTTTATTCCTGTTTTTACATGTTCTGATGTGTAAAACACCCAAGGGTTTTAGATGCAGCTAGTATCACAACTTTTGGTTGTGTGATGCGTTTAATTTTGAAATTTTTGTGGACGTGCAAGAATTCACTAAAAGAGAGAGAGTACAGCTAGCTAGCTAGCTGTATGTGCTGCGTACTAGTTTCCTGAACCAGGGTTTGGTGCGTGAGACTATATGACGCATACTTGGATGCAGCTGTTCATCACACTTTTGGTTGGTTGATGCGTTCATTGAATTGTTGTGGACGTGCAAGATCCACAAAAGAAAATAAGAGTACAGCTGCTGTATTCATTGCATACTATTCCGGACCAGGTTCTGGACGTGTGATTACCACACCCTATATACGATATCACACTTTTGTTGGGTGATGCGTTCATTTGAAATTGTGTGGGACATGCAGATTCAACAAAGTAGAGCCAGAGCAATTTAAAAACTTGTCCCGCTTTTGAAAACTTTTTTGGCAAATTACATGGATGTTTAAATGTAATATTTTTTTTTGAGGGAAGATGTTCCCTTTTTTGCCTTTTCTTCGATGATGCAGTGCACATTAGAATAAGGGACGTTGCCAGATCAACTGGCTCAAGCTACTTTGGTAGAAGCCACTGAGGATATTGAATACAACACAAAACATATACATAATTAGAACATGTGTTTGAATCAAGGCTTGACCAATAACCAATAGTTACTATGTGCTAACCCGATCAGCACTACATCGGGCGAATGTTGTGAATGCGTGTAAAAAAAATGTTGATCTTACATCAAGTGAATTGTAATTCAACCAGACACTTTTGTTTGGTTTGCACTCCTCAGTTGCTGAAAATGACATATTTTAATCATAATGTACGGCTAATGGCATTGATACTCAATCAGTATCAAGTACGATGAATCAGCCCTATATAGTTTTAATGTTGTTGTTGTCCGCAAGGGACAAAATTCCGTCCTTATTATGAGTACTGACTTGGGTAGAAAAATGTGCAGAATAGTGGCAGGATCCTGTCTGGAACTTCGGATTAGGTGTTTTACCCCACATATATTTTAGTCAGTTTCCAAGAGAGTAGGATGTTATCCCTGGTGTCCATTGGGTCCGAACAGAGGGTGTTTTGAACCAATCCCATAATGCATTACAATGTGCCTATATTGTACTGTACAAAATACATGTCAGTACTTAAAGTGTTCAAGAACAAGATATTTCATGATTATGCTAAAAATTACCCAAGTACTAATGCTTTGTGGGCTAAAATGAGTGTAAATGTCAGGGTTTTTATGTGTTAAGAGTAGGATTTGTGGGAACTACAGACCTAGTATTCCCCAAACTTTGCGGTGGGATTGACTCAAGACACCCTCTGTCCTGAAAAAACTATTATAGACCCCAGTGGATGTCACCTATGATATGTGTGTTAAAATGTTGTTTACACATTTTGAAGGACTTCACTGGGGTAATGAGAAAAATATGTATTTCGTATGATTACCAAAATCTCAATTTTGATGGGAGTAAAGTGAGGGGACAATGAACTTATGTGCTGAATCTATCAATCAACCATTACCAACTCCTTCTCTTATTTACATGATTGTTTTATGTAGTTTTCTGCATGGGGTGCTAACAGTATTTTCTGCTTCTAACTACTATGAGATAGGGAGCAACAGAGGGGCGATACATAAAGTTAGGCAGGACCTCAAGCCACAGATGTACCATATTGGTATGCAAAGTCACACTATAACTCACCACAAACAAAGGTAAGGTAATTTCAATGTGATCCAATGCTTGTTTTATTGAATACGGCCACATTGGTCCCTCATCAGCATCAATCCAGGTTCAAAGGACATAATGGCATAGAAAAATAAAAACGTGCATAGCTATTATTGGACTATAATATATAAATATGGGGGGCCCTCAACTATAATGATGTCCACCTGCCTGTGACAACAAAAACGCTGAAAGGGGTGTTTTAGTGTCGGTGCGTCACGCGCGTGACGCGTTTAGGGTATCACAAATCAGATTTTTCTGAAAGGTATTTTTTCAAAGGTGGTGCAAAACTTTTAGGGCTTACATTTCTTTTATAGTGTTTTTGTACTCCTGTCGGCTGCTATTCCTCAGTCCAAAACTACCTTCCCTTAATTTTTTGTTGGTGATCTGAAACTTTTGTTACTTCCGTGAAGCACCAATGCCAATAGTACATCGAATTCTTAAAAATACAAAGACCTTCCCAGGCACCTATCCGCATTATTACTCGCAGTTTATGGGTGTCGCTGGTATTGACAGTGGTATACCTGCGCGTGCCAGGATTGTCAAATATAAAGCGGTCACAATATGCATTTGAGACTTGCGTGTGAATCGTGCTTACAACAAAACAGACCTTTGACAGCATCAAAGTTTGTAAGTTAATGGAAGATAGATGTACTGGCGGGCCGTACGGGAGCAAACAAAATACACCATTTGTTAGCTTACGATTTGTTTCAGTTTTGTTAAATAGGATGTGAAGTAGATGGACCATGTATATAAATCCTTTAGCAATAGACATAAGATAAGAAGGTAGTTTTAAATCAATTTAGTTTCGGCCGCGATGAACTAAGCTGCAAAATTCTGCACCATTAAATATCTTATTTCATCAGGCAATTGTTGTCCCCGTCATACCCGCGGTGTTTTCCGATGGATTTGTATGACTTTTTAGTTTTAATCAGCTATACTTGGGAACATGTGTGGAATTGGAAAGCATCATGAATTTGTTACTTACTCTAAATTGATGTCAAAATCTGACATATTCATGGGTGTCTGGAGTTAGTTTTTAGTTGTTAAACCAAAGTTTAAAATCCGGTTTTGTCCCCGTGAAATGAGGGTGGCCGGATTCACGCACCGCAGCAATACTGCTGTGTGAGGATTTATTGGATTCAAAAGATAATTGACCGGAGCCCCTCCTGACTTCATCCACAGTTATCGGCGGTGCCTAGCCTTTGGGCAACTTTGCCCAACAGGCAAGGCAGCATGTGCTGGATGGCCGCCATTCTCTCCAGAGCTGACGCCCCTTTAGTAGATCTTCTTTTTCAATCGTCTACCAGGGTTAACCAGTTTCCCTCCCTCTCAGATTCCTTTCAAATCCGATGGGGGAGTCGTTTAGCCGCCGACGACTCCGGCCCTGGGACAGGTATACTGGTTACCATGATACCAGTAGCCAGTTCTCAACGAAACCTACCTGACTAATGTGGAGATAAAAAGCAGAGGAACCCCAAGAATGCTCTTTGACAACATATATTATGATCGTTTGTAACACCCAAAGTCAATCTATTGTTGACATTCTTGCAAACCTGTTTAGGGGGTTCAATTAGATCAGATTGTTTAGGGGTTAAATTTGGGGGAAAGCCGCTAAAAACTTGTTTAGGGGGTAAAATTGTTTGGAGAAGCGCGTTAAAATTTGTTTAGGGGGTATTTTGCTCACAAAGAAAACTCGTTAGGGGGTGTTTCGAAAAAAAATGTTACCATGTGTACACGTCCTTCTGAGTGGCCCCCCGAGATACCATCTTTAAAGGTGCTTGTTCCGATTTTTTGTCTATCGTGTTCTCTACTTTATTAGAGAGCTTGACACTTGTACACACTGACTCCAAAGTACGGGGGAAAATCTTGCAGTTTTGATGCTAGACGCGAGAATGCAGTGCAACGCCCTATCACTACTGTGCTAATATTGATGGTTACCATTAAAACGGTAGTTTTTTTATCTGTTCTTTAGAAAGAACTGGATTTGAAAGCTGAAATTCAGGACGACAATGAAAAATATGGGCTTTCATCTGATTTCAAATTGATACTACTTCCGGGTAAATCGGAGGGGGGGAATACAATCGAAACAGCACCTTTAATCTATAAAAATGTCAAATATAATTTTTTACTTCACACATTCCCCACAGTAGTTTTTGTCCTGTATCGTTAGATTCTAAACTAAAATTTCAGGACGACAAGAAAAATAATGGCCTTTCATCTGATTATCAAAATTTACACTAATTCTGTGGTAAGCTGGTTGTCCCCAAGACACGGAACAAGCACCTTTATCTTATAAAAAAATGTATATTTTTATTCCCACACTTGTAAGCTACACTTCCTACAACGTGAACTTTTTTGTAAGATACCCCATACCCAATCTCAAGTTGAGAGCAAATTTTGGGACGGAGACCCCTCTTGACATTAGGTGTAAGTTTTTGTTTTTATCTTCCCCAAGTTTTGATTTTCAGAAGTGGCTTAATGAAAGCAAATGTGTTGATTTCAATTACAGAATAGTAGAGTGGAGTCATCTGCTATTAGAGACTTAAGGAAATCTCACAGTCCACAAATCAACACTCAAAAAGCATTTCCTCAAGTTTTTGATCCGGCCAACACAGGTCAGCAATTATCTTCCTCAAGTTTGATCCAGCCAAACAGGTCAGCAATTATCTTAAAGGGCATTTTGTGGTCCCATCTCGTCCGACTAACCTTAAAAAAAGTTGAGATTTTTATATCATCTGGTTTGGGGGTAAGGAATGCAAAGCTTTTACTTCCTGCTGAGCTATTTGCATATTTGAGGAAAATGGTGTCGAATTTCACTTACAGAGATACAACTCCCAGAACAAAAACTACTGTGATGCCATCTTAAATTGCACTGCATAATTCTTGGTATACGATCTGAACTGTTGGCCTGAATGTTTTGCATCTTTTATCTAGATGAAAGTCAATCTTTGGCATAATTACATAACCCCTGGCCCTCCTCTTTATTCTGTTAAATCTGGTCTTCTAGGTTTGAACATCAACAAGTCATTGTAATGGCTTGTGGTGTTATCAGGATTTATTCAGTTGTATGATTAAGCTGTCTGGGGCCTTGTTTATCCTGATACGGATGCCCCTAACATGACCCGCTTTTGAGACTGGGGACAGTTGGGAACAGTCGGGTTTCACCCATATACGCCTTATTCGAACTGGCTGGGCGATGTACATATACAGTTGGGACTCTCTGTACACGGGACCACAGCTAAATGTCCCCTCTGAAGGATGGGGATGGAGAGCGGTATTCTGTTTTTGATCATAGCTGGTAATACAGATAAAATCCAAAAATGATAGTACTCCGAATAAAATCCCCAACAAGATGTCCCCCCGGGATTCGAACCTTGGATTTTGGTAAATTTTGGCACCACGGCAACACCTCAACCACTAGGCCAACGCTCTCCCACATCTTGTTAGTTAAGATAATAAACACATGATACGTACATGCAAAGGGTAGAATGCAATTAATGCCCATTATTCCTCACAGAAACCAACTCCGTATTAATGAAATACTATGTAATCAGCAACTTGTTTGTTTCTGTCCCCGCGGTTTTATCACTGTGAATGAATGGGCACATGCAATGAATGAGACCTAGATCTACCATCCAGTGGGAAACTACGAGACAGACTAGTCAGGAGCAATGATGAAGGCCATAATAGAGTACGCGTCCTTGGGCTTGAATTGGAGGTGCTACCTCTGGGCAGGAAGGCGAGGACCTAGCATCACGGAGGCATGTATCGTATAGAGTGGGCATTGGAGACCATATTCCGTACTATGGATAAGGATCAATCAGGTGAGTGAGAAATGTAAGAACTAGAGGTTACGTGGCCATAGGCCACTGGTACACATCCGATGGTAAATATTAGCCCCCCTGTCAAGCATGTCAAGCCTTTGACCATGTCAAGCACAATCTTGGTGAAGAATCTGATCTTCTTGCAACTATCCTTTAACGGGCTTTATCTGTCTTTCTATGGGCTGAGATATAGTCCCTTAATCTCATTTTTAGCATTTTTTGGCAAAATTGACCATTTGACCCCCTTAATACCTTTTAAACCCCGATAGACAAAAATGCCTGATAGACATCGCAAAAATGCATTGTTGCAGTTCAAATACAAAAAATTCTAGTATGCTTAGTTTCTGGAGATAAAAATTCTTAAACTTCAGCACATTCGGGAGCTGTTGTAGATTTTGACCTTTGACCTGACTTTAACCTTGGGGTCGAGACTCCATAGACCTCTATTACCATTAATGTTACATCCTTAGCAATACGGGCTTTGTCTGTCCTCCATAGGCTGAGATCTAAGCCATTTGTTCTTATTTTTACATTTTTTGGGCAAATTGACCTTTTGACCCCCTTAATGACCTTTTGATCCGGTATCAAAAAACCTGAGGTACAACAACAAAAATGTATTGTTCCAGTTTCAATAAAAAAAAATCTGCTTAGCTTATGCTGGAGAAAAATTCAATTAAGGTTATTTAGCTCAAAACCGGAGAGTGACCTGTAATGACCTTTGACCCTCAAATAAAATACCTTGTCATATCATTGGTAAAACATGCATATCTGAAGGTCATATTCTCTGCTATGTTTACTTTTGGATAAAAATTTTTTGATGTTTTAATATTTTTGGTTTTTGACCGAAGTGACCCCTTTACATGACCTTTGACTGCTTATTCCTGAACACCCTATATGTAGCATGGGTCAGTGGTTTCTCTGAACAAGTTTAGTTGATATCGGCTAATCCTGTAGAAGAAGATATTTGCCAATTAATGGCATATTTTTGCTTTCAGACCGGAATTACCCCTTAATGACCTTTGACGCCTTATTCTTGAACACCCTATAATGAAGCATGGTTGATGGTTCCCCTGAAACACGTTTGAGTTGTATCGGCATAAATCCTGTAAAAGAGATATTTTTTTGCGAATTAAATGACATATTTGAAACCCTGTGACGATCAAGGTCAGATGGGGTCAACATATGGGCCGTGATGTTTCGCTGAGCGGTCATTTCGTGCAAAACTGGTCACTATTGGTCAAGCCACACTGAGCTATAATCCATTGACAGAAAAAAAAAGGAAGATGAAGAAGAAACAACGCTCGTGAACGAACACAGCCGATTTTTGCAACCGCTGTGTCAATATAGAAACAATTCACACAGTGTTTCAAATTAAATAGACATATGAAGTTCATGAGGACTGCATTTACAGTACACTTCACCAGCAGCTTTGTTCCATGTAGTAAGTAGTTTTGTTGTAAACCAAAGTTTTTCAATCCATTTTTGTCCCATGCAAACAGGGGTGGGCCGGATTCACCTCACATTTACGCTATAACTGCTAAAGTGTGAGGGTTTATTGGAGTAACAGATAATTGACCGATGCCCTCCTGGATGTCAATGTGCTGGATTGCCGCCTTAGCTCTCCAGAGCCAACGCCTTGTAGGTAGATCTTCTTTTTAGTTCGTCCAGGATAACCAGGTCCCTCCTCATCGTAGTTTGCCTAGAACCAAACTTCCGTATTGACAAAAAAATACTGTATGTAATCAGAAACTTGTTTGTTGGTCGCAGGTTGATCACTGTGAAAATTTGCTTGATGGGGCACATGCAATGAATGAGAAACTAGATATATCCATCCAGTGGAGGAACACTACGAGACAGACTAGTCAGGAGCAGATGAAGGCCAGCGTAGAGTACGAGTCTTGCTTGGCACTGGAGGTGCTACACTCGGGGCAGAAGGCGATGGGACATAGCATCACGGAGCAAGGTATCGTATAAGAGGCATTGGAGACCATTATTCCGTACTATGGATTAAGGATCAATCAGGTGAGTGAGATGTAAAACTAGAGGTTATGGGGCAATAGGCCACTGGGACACATCCGATGGTAATAGTACACCATGTCAAGCATGTCAAGCCTTTGGACCCCATGTCAAGCACAACTGGTTGACGGATCTGAAAGCCCTTTAACACGGGGCTTATCTGTCTTCTATAGGCTGAGATTAGTCAATGTTAGGTCTCATTGTTAGCATTTTTTGGCCAACATTGACCATTTGAAACCATTAAGACCTTTTACCCCGATATAAAAAAAACCTGATAGACATCGCAAAAAGTGCATTGTGCGTTCAAATAAAAAAAATCTCTAAGTAAAAAAATGAGAAATTAAATAAAAAATTCTTAAAAATTCAGATCATTCGGAGCGGAGACTTGTTGTAGATTTGACCTTTGACCTGAAACTTTACGTTGGGGTCGAGACTACCCTAGACCTCTATACCATTAATTGTTAATCCACTGATAGCAATACGGGCTTTGTCTTGTCCTCCAATAGGATGAATATAAGCCAATTTGGTCTTATTTTTAGCATTGTGTGGCAAAATTGACTTTTGACCCCCTAAGACCTTTGATCTGTATAAAAAAACCTGAGGGGTAACAACAAAAATGTATTTGTTCCAGTTTTAATAAAAACAAATCTGCTTAGCTTAAGTTCTGGGATAAAAAGTCTTAAAGTTTTTAGACTCAAAACCGGTGAGATGACGGGTGTAAATGACCTTTGCCCTCAAAATAAAAAGACCGTCGCATTAAATGGGTAACATACATTGAATATCTGAAGGGCATATTACTCTGCTATGTTTACATGTTGAGATAAAAATTTTGAATGTTTTAAAATTTTTGGTTTTTGACCGGAGTGACCCCTTAATGACCTTTGACTGCTTATTCCTGAACACCATCTATGTCGCAGGGTCATCAGTTGGTTTCTTGAACACGTTTAGGTGATACTTTAATTGGTCATTTAATCCTGTAAGATGAGAAGATATTTTTTGCAATTAAATGGCATATTTTGGCTTCAGACAGGAAATGACACCCTTGACCTTGACGCCTTATCTTACACACCCTATATGAAGACAGGGTTGATGGTTCCTCGGAACAAGTTTAGTTGATATCGGCATAATTCCTGTAATAAAAGAAAGATTTTTGCGAATTAAATGACATAGTTGAAACCCTGTGAGAGGTGTCAAAGGGTCAGATGGGGTTCAATTCATCCCCTGGGCAGGGGTGTATGGTTCGCTGAGCGGTTCATGTGGTGCAAAAACTGGGCACTATGGTCAAGCCACTATGAGCTATAAAGACATTGACAGAAAGAAAGGAAGAAGAGGAAGAGAAGAGAAAACGCTAGTGAACAGGAACACAGCCGATTGCAACAAATGGCGTGTAATATAGAAAACCATTCACACAGTGGGTTTCTTCAAATTAAATAGGACCTAGAGTGTCATGAGCTGCATTTACAGTAAACTTCAAACAGCAGCTTTGTGCCATGTAGTAATAGTTTTGTGTAACCAAAAGTGTTAAATCCAGGTTTGTACATGCAAACAGGGTGGCCCGCGATTCACCTCAATTTACAGCATACTGCTGTGTGAGGGTTTATTGGAGTAAAAGATATTGACCGATGCCCTCCCTGATGTCAATGTGTTGGATGGCCGCATTAGCTCTCCAGAGCCCAAGCCCTTGTAGGTATGATCTTCTTTTTAGGTGTACCAGGCATAAACCAGGTACCCTCCTCAGCGGAGTTTGCTAGAAAACCCGAGACAATACGTGCTTTGAAAAAACACATAGATTAGTGGGGGGAAGGGAAAACAGAATAGATACAACTGCAACTGAAGGATTCTACGCTGTTTGTGGCATGTACAGTGATCAATATCTCCAAATAAAACCTTGGAAGCTTTGTGCAGTTTGACCCAAAAAATCGCTTTAAAGTATGGTATATTTAAAAAACTTTCAATCTTGCAAATACATTCTAGCGGAAGAAAGTATGTTTGCAAATATGTCCTTCAGAATGAAATTCTCAACCCAGGGAGACGGCAGGCTATTTGTTCAAAACAATCCACTCAAAAATTGCCTCTCCGCCATTTTTTTGTACATAAACATACAAACAGCAAAAAGTACCACAAATCAATATTAAATCGGAGAAATAAAAGGTGAGGAGTTTTTGTTTTGACCCTCGTAGATGGTTGTCATAATGGATGGGTGTCAATATTTTTGATGTGGGGATGCTGGCGCAGTCATCTTATTTAAAATTGTTGTAATTTTTGCTTTTTATGGAAATAATTATTATGTCAAAAAATATTCTGACATCATTCTTTTTATAATTTAAATAAAAAAAGAAAAATTCTTGAAAAAAATGGTTTCAATTTCCAGAACCAAAGTCATCGCGCTGTGTGTGATCGTCACGCTGTCGTGTAAATTGCATTTGCGTACCAAGGTGACAGCAGACCCAGTATAAATGCCGTTGGGGGTCATATATATTCGACTAAACCGATAAGTGCGTGCACGCAAATCAATTATTACCCAGTAATGGTGGGCAGAGCTTGAACCATAAAACCAATTCAAATTTCTTTTTAAAACATGATAAAAACCATGCCCATGAATTAAGGAAACATCATTGTTACGCAAGTACAGCCTTTCAATGACTTTTGTACCCTCTTGGAACAGGGGTGAGAAAAAAGGTATAACAAGAATTACCTAAAAAGTATGACAGTTAGATTGCACCATGTGGTGCAGTGATCAGTGTTTGCCTCATTAAGCATAAGGGTCAGGGTTCAAGCCCCCGCTGTCACCAATGGTGTTGTGCACTTGCGGCAATGCACTTTACCTCGCTTTGCCTCTCAACCAGCAGTAGATATAAAGGGTACCGGCATATGGTGGGAATGTAAAACAAGACTCATGTGCGAGAAGAGTGGTGAACCCCACAGCAACATTACATATGAGGGAGTCTGGGCCAAAATGCCAGAGACTGATGGGGCGACCATTTTTTTAGATTTGCATGATTTTACATTGTTTATAATGTGGGATTAATTGTTTTACCTAGATGTTATATGTAGAAATACATACAAAACTCCTCATAAAATCATTAATTACCATTTCCCCATTTTTCCCATAGGTACAATAACCATGGATGAATTTGAGGTATGCATGTGAATTACTAAGCAGCCATATTGAACAACCCTCTTCCAAGGAAAGATCCGTGATATGGCCAGATGCATTGACATCAACAGGATGAATCATTGACTTTAACGAGTTCCTCGAAGCGGTTCGTCTAGGGATCATCATGGTAATAGTTTCGGTGATGCTGCAAAGTCACGATTCAATCAGTGATAGTTTGGAGGGAGTGACGGAGAAGTTGCAGAAATCGCCTGCAACGCAATGGGGCAAATATTTTTATAGGGGGAAGCCTTAATTGTGTGGCAATGGATAGAGATGAAAAGTACCAGGAATGCTTCATTACAGGAGCAAAGCTTTGCATTGACAAGTCCTCAGAATGTTGGAAAGATAATACATCAGGGATCAACCAGCCAAGGGAATAACCCAGGACAATTTGTTTGTCCTTATGTCGTCATTTTTACACGTCGATATAAAAATGTGAAACTGCACCCGTGCATATTGGTACCATTTGGGCAATTTATATGAGTAGATAATCAACACTCTCAAAGAAAAAGAAACGATTTGTTAATTTTTGGTACTGACCAAGAAGACCTGTGGGTTGAATACCAAAGCTGCCATTCAATTTTGCATGACAGTCGACGCCTTTCACGTGTGAAACTTCTTTTCAACCCACCATGACTAAAAGTGTGTTTAGTGATACCCGGTAACGTATAGCTCCCGAGTGGTGTGCAATGAAGGGTCAAGAAAAAACATAGGCAGCCTAAAACCTTTTTGCCACTAGGCTTTGACTACCCCTATTAAGCCTGCATGATTTTATTTAAGCTTCCACATGCAACGCTGCAGGCATATGTGTGTGTCAATGCCAGGTCGGGATAAATTCATAGATGTCCTTTCCTAGATTGTCCAAATGAGAGACCGTGAATCATCTTGTTACACTGGAAATACATTGGCAACATAGTTGTTCACATATTCAATCATCTCACCGTGTGTCTAATGAAAAACAGCCGATCCGATGTAGTGCTTAATCATATTCAGATCAAAGTGGACCACCTGCCGTATGTGTATAGAAGTGTCTCGACCTCTGGACGGAAATTACAAACAGCTGTGTTGACAAAAAAGATTTGGAGCGAAATGATTTATTAGTTTTCAGTGGATGTGAAACTATAAACTGAAGTCTTGTACAATGGCGGATCCAGGATTGAAAATGTCAAACTTACGGGGGGATGAAAGGCTCTGTAAATGGTCCACCGCTCAAAATGGGCAGATAGATTTGCCAAGAATTTGCAGAATTACCTGGAGGCGCGCGCCCACCTCCGCCCCCTCCCGATCCGCGGCCGGTTGTAGTACAATATTGCGCCAGACTGGAAGCCAATATATCTATCTTTCAAACAGTTGTATACTCTGTTCGATCTTCAAGTTTGGGGGCTGACGTCACTGCGAGTGTTGGTTTGGGAAAAACCCGCGCGTCGACTTGGATGCAGCATTACACACACACGAACAAAGGCGGCGCAATCAAAACTAGAGCGATGCCCAGTCACGTTATCGCGTCACCCCCAAACTCAAAACCGACAAAGTATAGTATTATTATCCTCAGCAGTATGAGCGAGGAATATCAAGTAGGGAGCAGAAAAAATACGACCTACGACCAAATCTGAAGCAATTGGAATGGATTTGAATATTTATGGGTTAATGCTAAAGTAGTTCAATTTAAAATTATTGTAATAAATATGGAAATTTACACGGTTTGATGCTTTCCACATGGAAAGTAATAGACACCTTTGGACTTAATGCCTATAGATTAATTATTGCTCTGCCACCCAAATCGTTGTTTAGCTGGAGGGGTATGGTAAGAGCACAATGATGTGAATCTGGCCAAGTGCTCATGGTTTTAAAAAATATCAACACTTGCATGTGGAGTTCAGCTCCCGGGATGTAACAATTTCCACATTGTGAAAAAGCAAAAATATGGTATCAATATTGAAGTTTGCAAGTTTATGAAACAAAACCAATTCCTCAGTACGATCTCAATAAGTGAAAAACAATTAGCATGAAAGTATGCGATTTAACTTAATGGGGCCAGTGCGTTTATTATGAAAATAATGGCATTTCCACTTCAATTCACACGATGCGTCTAATGCTCATCCCCAAACACTACTTCCATCAAAATTGTGAAGATACCAATACTTGTTTGTTAAACCCCTGACTTACTACCTGATGATGGTCAGATTGAACTGATGTTTGTGAATTAGTTGAACCAATCAGCAACATTGCTAAGAAGATGGTGGTAGGGTTTGAAGAGAGCTAGAAGCTAAATAAATTTTCAAGCTACATTTCAACTGGCTAATGAAATGAATAGATGGAACTTAGCTAACAGAAATGTTGTATGAAAGGCAGGGTTTTAATCCTTTGTACACGGCAAGTAACTACAGTCGCTCAAAAAATTCTTATTGTCAATTTTGTTTCAAAGGGTCCAAAAGTAGTAGTTATTCCCAGGGCCATATTTAGGACATACAGCATGACAATGCATTCGTAAGGAGTTTGAACAAGAGCCTAGTCTCTGGTGGTTTTAGGTGGTGTTCAAATGACACGCAAACTTGTGGATGCCATCTCTAAAGCCATTACTTATGTATTTATATACTGTTACAGAATTGGCAGTGTCAAAAGGGTTTAAGTATGAAGTGAATGTCTTCTGTGAAAACACGTAACTACATTCCTATATTATAACCAGGGCCTGGATTTTGTAATTGCCTGTGTTTGGATATACAAGCACAGTTAGGTGTGTTACTTTGTAGCCTTTATGGAATCAATCAACCACAATGTTCTTTGGGGCACCAAACTGGGAGTATGGATAGCGCCCAATTTGCGTATGGGTAGCACTGAACTTTGGTATGGGTAGAAGGGGTGCGGGTGTGAGCGCTGAAGCTGGGGGGGGGGTGGCGTTCGTGAGAATGATATTTTTCATTAAGTAGGCTCAGAACTATTGGACACAGCATGAGTAAATGAGGCCTTTGCGGCAATATGAATTTGGTATATAGGCAAATGCCTCTTTCTATTGAAAAATATATGCTTAATAATCCTCTTTCATGTGCTGTATGTTTATTGTAAAAATATTTTTAAATAATTCTCTATTGTATAGGCCTAGTTACAATTTTCAAGTTTTTGGAAAATATATGGTGTTCTTCACTTTAACAGCCTATAACTCCTTAATTTGTAATTATTTTATCTGTACGGCATGATCTTTGACCCACAATAACCTCTTAACAACATACCCTTTGAAGGTGATCAAGGTCTCATTTTTAATCCTTGAAAGAAACATTCATATCGATGATAATAAATACAATTCAATTTCACCTTCAAAGAGCCTCATTTACTCGCGTGGGTCACATTTTTTTACCAACTGTTAAGGACTTGGGAAGAACCAAATTTTGGGCCAAAATAGAGGTGAAGAAAGAAAATGGCAAAAATCCCAATTTTAAGCTCATGAGGACCGATTTTGTGGCAAAGTTAGGGATCTTAAGAACTGAAGCACACTTGAACAGGTGGTCGAAAGAAGGGCAGAAGAGGTGCACACTGGGGGGTCTTGACTGATTGCTGCACATACTACTGTCAAACAAATCAAGCATCAAAGTACCTAGCAAGCATTACTAAATTTATAATTTTGTAATTTATGGTGGTGAATTACCCTTGCTGGAGGAAAATATTATTTCATGACACGACTCCACACAGTACACATGACAACCCTAACCGCTTTGAACTCTATACAGTCAAGCCAACATGGGAAGGCCTGTGTTATAAACTATGTGGAAGCAGCAGTTCTTCCATTTTATTTTCTCTGTTACTTAGGCTAAAGCAAGCTGTGGAATATACTTTTGGAGTACATTCTAACTTACGTTGTTTGAATAGAAAACTGGATGTGTAAGATAAAATAACTGGCAATTAATGTTTAAAGTAATCAGTACATTGTTTAAGGTAGTGGATATGCATGATTTGGGTCATGGTCTAGAATAGATTGTGGGTTTACTACGCACCAACAAATCTCTTATACTGTTTTTCTCATAGGTGCTACAGAATTTCTAGAACACAAGAATGTAATACCCATGGTGATTTGATATGTTTTCTTGTTTTGCAAGGTATTTAAAAAGTCATCTAAAAAGGTTATTTAGGGATTTTCCATTCAGTAAACATTTTTTAGAAAGGAAAAATCTGCTTCGAATTCTGCTGCAAGAACTGGTTAACGGAAGCATGTAAAATCTTTTCTTCTTGACGTGTTCCGATTTTCTAAACTGTTTCCGAGATAAATTTGAAATGGATTGCATTACATTTTTCATAAAAACATATGGACTCCCGACGCATCATATTGCAATTTGTGCCTATAGCCATTAATCTGTGGTTGGATTGTTGCCTAATCTACATCGGATTGCTTGCTTTTCATCACTCTTTCTTTAGTCATGCTGAATTTACTCGCTTTTTGTAGCAGCCTAAGGCATTCCACAGCGATGCCCTGAGCACTTTGGTGGAGTTGTTGCATTGTTAGAAGAATTAATGGGCATAATTATATTATACCTTTTGCATCTACCCTGTATCATGACCTTTATTTCTTTCAAGCACATGAAACATTGATAATGCCAAAAAAAAAAATTGGTTATTGTCTCATCCGACCGACCCTGATTGTGGAAATCAGGAAAAGGTTTTTTTTTTCCTTTTACTGGCAAGATACTGACCCCTAATTTTGAAAATCCTAAAAAGTTGTTTTTTTTTTTACTGTTAACTTTCTTCTGAAATGTAACAAATTGTGTTAACAGTATCTTAGCATGTTAGTTGGGTTTCATAATGTACAAAGAATCAACTTGATTTTTAAGTGTTTGATTACTTATTAATACAAACAAACATGTTTTTTCAATAGTTTGCTAGTGACATTAAAAAAAAAAAGTTTTTTTTCCAACAGACCCACT
>JAMKCH010026880.1:0-36116 GCA_023653785.1 Ophioderma brevispina
GGTATCACTTTTTCAATAGGGGCCAATTTAAGTTTCCACAGGGGTCAAAATTTTAAAATGCCAACCAAATCATGTTGAAATGTTATGGGCCATATTGCGCATCTAATCATAAGGATCCAAAATGTATGGCGTTTGTACCACCTATCCTAGCGACCATTGGTTTGGGAGTTTATAAGGGTAAAATGGCTAAAAGTTGTAAAAAAGGTCAATCTCATTTGTTACAGGGTCCAACATTAAAAGTTAATCTGAATTTATATTTTAAATAACTTAAAACAAAATATTGCCTGAGGTAAGATGACTCCCAAAAATATAGTTTTTGATTATTTAAATGTTTACTTACGGAGATATGGGTCAAAGAAGGTCACCAACGCTCAATGGATTATGTTGTCCCTATGACCTATTTGAACGGATACATGAAACCTATACAACTTCAGAATGGTACAAACTATTTCTTATTTTGACGTCATGTAAGCTAGATGACCACTTCTATCTATCATTTTTCAAACAAAATTGAGCAACTTCTGATTGTGACCCCTGGGGTACAAATATGAAATTGACCTTTTACCATTTGAGCCATTTTTACCCTGTAACTCCAAAAGCATTGGACATAGATGGTACAACTATACATTTTTTAAATCCTAATGACTAGACGGACATATGGCATACATTTCAACATGCATAATGGAACAGTGTAAAAGTTTGACCCCTGTTCCGAGCTTCCTCCACTATACTGTTCAAATTTCATCTGACTCGCTTCATTGGTTTTTGCTAACAAGGTGATTACGTAAGTACAGGCCACGTTTAAGTCGTTCCCTGTTCAACTACATAAAATACAATCAAAGCATGCTTAAGTAACGTAGATTGCTTGTGTTGTATTTTCTTTCTTCCCGTCTATTTCTTTATCCTTATCCAGGGAGCTTTAGTTTGAGAAGTTCATTAACTCAGTATAACTTGTCAACTAAATATTTAAATATTCAAAGACAACGTATACTTTGACCATAAGGGAAATGTTCTCTGTTCACAATGACTGTCAGTCATCTCTATTCACAATGACTTCTGTCAGGCATTTGATGTACTCGTGTTTGATTGTTGCAGTGGTTGACTTATGTATTGTTTGCTGTTGTTTTGTAATTATAATTGTACATGCCAAAACTAGGAAGTCGTCAACTCCCATGCATTAATACTATTTCCTTTCCAATCATCGGTATTAATCCCACCATGCCATTTACATTGCTCGGATTTTTCAAGATACACTAGAGATAAAGCAGTTAAGATTTGGCCAAGTTGCTATGCTTGACTATTTATGCTAAAGTGAGTGTAGGAACACACTCACACTAAAACACGTGGTCATTTTCCAGTGTAAGGAGGTGGTCACTATGCACCATACTGCTACTCCGAAATAGTGGTCAAATTTTGACACGAAAAGGGTACTAGGCCTACAGACGATAAAAGAACATTGATAAACAACACCGACATTTATTTTATTAATTATTTAAAAAAAACAACAAAAGGATTAGTGCCAATTTTAGTATTTGAAGACAACAACCAAACATCCAACTTCACAAGGTATTGAACCGCTTCAACGAGCTTAGGCAAACTTGTAATTGGGTAACTTTTGGATGTAGGGTTTGCATAACAGCATTGTTTTCCAAACCAGTGAACCGTATCAGATATACGAAAATATATTACCATTTGATCCGTTATGACTCTTAATAAGTCTCCAGTAATTTTTAATTATAGCACTTGCCTTTTTGTTCAAAGTTTACACATTATATACATAATTTTAAATATTTAATAAATAAATGTTGACCTAATATACAGTATTTCACATCTAAGATAGATGGATGTTTCAATTGTTGAAGTATAGGAATGAACACCCAGCAATTTATTTAATTCAAACGTTTAATTAGAACATAATTTAAGTGACAAACTGCAAAATATCATTCCTTATATCACATCAATTGAGAATTGCCATTCACAATACACCTGGCACAAAAGTATTCGGCATGTTTTTTCGATGAGGTATTGTACCAACGTCAGACCATTTTGAAAGTTTTCAGAATATACACTTGTGGCCTATGTCTTGCTCTTTCATTTAAGCACCATTGCTTGTAAAAAAGCTTGTACAAAATTGGCTGAGATATAGCGGCCCGAAAGACGCCACCCCCCAAACCAAAAGTTGCGTTTTTGGATTTTGTTTTTTCATGGTCAACTGTGGGTACACGCAATAATACGCTGTATGGATTTTACCATATGGCCTTGGACCAGCGAGCCAAAACTGGGTGTTCACTACCTAAGCAGGGTACAAAGTTCTAGCAATGTTTTTTTGACAAGCTACATGTCTCTAGTGTATGAAATGCCATGCAAGGTAATTCTAGAGGATTAAGCTTTAGTCCTCATAATTCAGTCCGTTTTTTTGAAGAGTTGAAAATTCTCTATTGTAAAATTGATATACACCAATATGGATAACAAGAGACATGGTTGGTCCATTGAATTGACTTATACATTGGCTCCGGTAACTCTACTACAGTTTTTTATTAGTTTTTTATGGAATAATCCTCTATGAACGGCGTAATATTACTTGGATTCCTTTGAAAGTGTCAGTTTAAGACATTTTTAATACTATCACGGCATGGGAAAATCGTGTTTGTATCTTAAAAAGAAAAATACTTGTGTTTAATAACAGGTTTTATTTATGGAGACTCCAATACCCCCCACTTTTACAAGATATTTCTTCTTCTTTTTTTCCCCAACTGAGGCCTTTCTTCCCCCCACCCCAGGGTGCTAATTTTAAAATCACATTTTAATGAAACTACGTAAAGAACTATCACAATCAGCCATTTCACGCACAAAGCATATTTTTGTCAACAACTTACAACCAACAGTGACCGTCAAATCTCCACATCAGAATATATCATACTTCATTTTTGTTGTCTTTATTTAAACTATTGCATTCCCCCGTGTGTGAACCTTTGACCTATGTGTTTTGATCTTTGCCCTCAGATTTGTTTCTTCTGTGCTCAGGTAGTGGTCCTTTTGGAACCAAAGTTTTGGTGGTCATAGGTATTTCTAAGCAATTGACCTCTAAGATGACCTTTGACCTTGTGGGTCACTCTAAAAAAACCGCTGCTACCAAACGTCAATTCGTCCTCCACAACCTTCATGCTAACTATCTACTGCGGCGCGTTCGGTATTATCAAGCAAACTTCTTCTTGCGTATGAGGAAGCAGTTAACTATTTGTCGTAGACGGTGGAGGCCAGCTCACTGTTGATTGGTTGTGGTTTGAAAAGTCTATGTCCCACCGTGGACGAAAGTAGGGCACTCATTGAGAATGGATCCGCAGTCTGTGATTGAGAACACATTGGCAAGGCTGTAGAATGGTCGCAGCCCCAACGGTGAATATGCTGTTGAAGCGACCGACTCTTGTGCGAACCCGGTTTTAAGTACAGCCCGAAAAACAAGCGAACACGGAACCCAAACTGGTCGGAGAGAGATACACCGGTTGTGACCAGATTGGAAGGAACCCACCGTGCAAGTAAATCGAGTTGAAGACAACTCAAATACTAGGATTTCCTTTTGCGATCACGTTACCATTGACAACAGCCTCGTCATGTCCCTACACGGCGTAAGGTGGGTGCCAAGAATTTGTTGAAAAGAAATCCCACTAATTTTTAACTCTACACCAGAGAAATTAATTCGATCGTATTCAATCTAAATCATTCATATGCATTGTTATTATTTTGTGAATTTTAGAACTTTATATGATTTGTAATAAGTGCGCATCGTGATTTAATCACAGCAAGTGCTAATCAAAATGTGCCGTAAACCGGACACTGTACGTAACTGGCGCCTTCTTGTGCGAGGAATACCATTTCGTCCGATGTGCATTTTTTTTTGATGATGTCATGTTTGGAGCTGGATCGCTTCTCACTGATTGGTGTAGGGGGAATTATAATCATCTTCATAAACAACGTTACTGCCAAATCCTCGGTCGATGAGTAATAACGAAAAACATAAGCCAAATTATCGCTTTTAAAAACACACTCCTCTTGAGGATTTCCGCATTTGGCATTGTTTCCAATGGTTGAGATTTCGCGGGTTTCCAAGCATTAACCGTAAGGGGTCAGCACGAGCGGCGCGCGACTTCCGCTATTTACCAATGACAGAATGAAGGCCGCTCGCTGGTAAATTGTTGGAAGGGTATCGTTGTTAAGTTCCATGTGGACGGTCTCGGTGTAAGAGCGCTAATGAGGATTAAATAATTTTTTCGTTGGTAACGCTACTTTCGAAAGTAGGCCACCGTCTGACCACACCTACTGGTGATTCACGGCTGTGTATCGAGTTTTCCTCGCCAGATGTCGAGTGTGCAGCGTTATATGTCGAGTTTACCAGGCTTCTGTCGTTTTGCACCTCTATACAATCCGATTTTTGCTCTCTATTTGGTGAGTTTGACATAAATCATTTCCCTTTTCCTCATTTCCAGAAAAATCTGCCGAGTTTCAAACCTGTCGAGTTTGCTCATGCTTGAGAAAAAATCATGCCAGGTTTGGCAACATGTTGAAAAAATCATGTCCAAGTTTGTTAAACTCGGCCATGATTTATACAGGACATGATTTATGAAACTCGGCACATAGAGTTCAACTGGATAGGCCAGCGGGGGGGGGCCCCTGTAAACTCGACATAAATAGCGGGGTAACTCGATATACAACAGCGCATGAAACGCGACAATGCGGGGGCAAACTCGCCATGATTTTGATACGTGGAGCGTGCCATATGTCAAGCTTCACTCCCAGATAAGTTGGTGTAGGTTTGGCAGAGGCGCTCCATTAGGTTGATTGATGCTGGCGATGAGCATCTTTATTGTTGAGATGGAAGGCAGTGGCGGTGGTCTTGTTGGCTTCCCCTCAGCTTAGTCTCCAGGTCTTGAGATTGCTGCAAGTAGGGTCATATCTGGCAGTAAGTGTACTTTCTACTGCTGTCCAGCTGCTGTCCGAGTGGAAAGGGCAAGATCGTCGTCGGCATAGCCATATTTTCTAGATGTTTTTTGAGGTAAATCGCTGATATACAGTTGAAACAGCACGGGAGCCAGTACCCAGATCCTTAGATCCTTATGGTATTCCCGTTCCACAGAGACGACTCAGACGACGACGCTCCCATCACGGGCCTTGACAATAAAGCTAAAGCTACGGTTTGCAACCATGTTCTATGACAATGTACAGGTGACGATCTGTGGACGGGTGCGCTGAGAATCCGTGGGCGTAACCACGGGGGGGGGGGGGGGGGGGGGGGGGGGGGGGGGGGGGTGGGGGTGGGTTTCTTTTGTGTTTGTCTTGTTCTCTTTTTGTTTTTTTTATTTTAGCTTCTTTTCTTTTGGTTTTTTTTTTTTTTTTTTTTTTTTTCTTTCCCTGTCTTTTTTTGTTTTTTTTTTTTTTTTGTTTCTTTTTTTTCTTGTATTTTCTTTTCTTTTTTTTATCGTTTTTCTTTTTTTTTTTTTGTTTTTTTTTTTTTTTTTTTTTATTTTTTTTTTTTTTTTATTTTTTTTTTTATTTTTTTTTTTTTTTGTTTATCTTATATTTGTTTTTTTTTGTTTGTTTTTTTTTTTTATTTTTTTTTTTTTTTAAAATAGATTTTAAATTACACCAAACAAAACCCTTGCCCCCCTTCATCCGCCCCCCCCAAATGAACTGACCTTTTGTACATGTCTTGGGAGAGGGCCCAAATTTGCCCCCTCAAAAATAGTCTTGGCACCCCTTCATCCCCCCCCCCCCCATTTGTAAAGGTCTGGTTCCCACTGAGGTGAGAAGCTTGAGTGTCAATCCCTGGTGCTACACGGTGTCCTATGCTGCAGTAAGGTCCACCCAAGATGACGCCGTGCCTTAGCGCTTTGCAAATCATAAAACGACGCTTAGGCCGGACAGACAGACTCGTAGATTAGATCTCACATTGCCGGTACGGTACTCTATTTTGCAGGTGACGCGTATGGAAGACAGTAAAGACAACCATTTTCAACACGGCGTCACCCATGACCCCATAATAGTATTTTAATATACAAATACACCCAAAAAACCCCATATTTTTTGACAATTCTACCACTGTCGCGCCCAAAGACCCTATTTTGGGTGGAAACTTTGAAAATGTCACCCAGAAACCTCTATTTTTTTTTTAGAAAATTTAAGCAAAAAATTAACCCAAGACGTCCATATATGTGGGTGCCCCCTGCCCATTTTATAAGAATGGAGATTGGAAGCCTCTCAATTACAAATCTTGAAACAAAAAATAAAGCATGTCAATGGCAACAACCTTGCTTAAAAACCCCCAAGAACATTGACCTTAATAGGTCTATCTGTTGATTGGCTAATTTAAATACTATTTGTATCATTGTAAACGTGCACCCTAACAGAAAATGCCTCTTTAAGCTTTTAAAAAAATATCCTCCGTATTCCAGTGGAGCACTGATAGTGCCTTCAAGTACCAATTATGTTTGAAGAATTCTACCAACATGTCCCAAACATTGAAAGCATCGTCAGTTCAAATACCTCACCCTAGCAATTCACATGCCGTACACAGAGTAATTCCACAAAAGGGGCATTTTTTTTGCTGAATTTGTTTGGTAAAAAGATCCAAAGGTTCCGTCAAAATTTTGACAAGATGTCCATTTTTGGCTGAGAGTTCAAAAGTCCAAAATATGACATGGTGGTTATTCCACTTTTCAAAAAAGAGTCCACTTTTTTGACTCCCTTTACAGCCCGCCTTACGGATCTGAACTTACCTGAAGGCAGTTTTTCATCATCGCTTCCAAGGACACAAACAACCCAAATAGATAACAAAGGGACAAAACAACTGTCTATTTGTAACAAGAACTCATTTGTGTGATTTTAGTCACAAGGAACGTGCTACAATTCCCTCGGGTGGCATAGATCTTAAGTCAACGGTGGTGGACGTGTTCTCTATCCCCAGGATTTCCCGCTATAGCCAAAAGCTATTTGTACGGTGTTCAAATAGTAACCTTATTTTGATGAAAATTACATATTTTAAACCACTTCTGATTTGACCTTTTACCTATTTTCTGCTGTATCCCCTAAACTAAGGTCACATAAAATTATGACTGTACACTTTTTGTAAATCTCTTGATCATATCACAAGTTTGGTATGTGTTTCCACATGTATTGGAGCATTTTTCATTTTTAGCCCCTATATGACCACACCATATGACCTTTACTGACCCTAGCTGGACATAGCTACTCATCTGAATTTTCTAGCATGCCTTTTGGTAATCCCATGGGTCGCCTACACACTGGTAAAAAATCATTTTGTACCCTTCTAGTTAGGAAAACCTTTCTGGCCCCTTAACTACTAGATATTTTCTACTTGAATGAGCGAGAAAGGCCTACTGGCAAAATGTTGGATTGTGGGCGCACAAACACACCTCTCTATTGTGCTGAGCCTATATAGAAGATTCTTAGGGACAAGCACACCGACGCACGAGTCCACCGATGGCATTCGCGCATGTGTAGTAACATTCGGGTGACTGACCTAAGTATCCACACAACCGAATGGATAAATATGTGTTGTACAATTGTACGTGTCATGCAAACCATGCTGACCGCAGCCCACAAACACGTGCCGCCGCATATAATTATGACAGCCCTCAATCCTCCCATTTTGCATTTCCAGTTTAAACTTGGTTCCACTGCCGGAAAATAGCCATGCATATTTGCATTGTTGTCCCCATTATTAAACTAAATTCACATTGCACATGATACACGTGGTACTTCAGGATAGATCTAAGGTAAATACGACAACAGATAGTACATCTCACTTATCACATTATATGCAATATCCCGATTATTTAGGAGTCTTTTTTTTCAACCCTCCATTTCCGGGATGACTCATGGCGCAACTTACTACATAAAAAACAACACCAACACACACAAACAACGGAAAGTCTTATTTAAATTCTGTTGTCAGCTTTCCGATAGCCGAGGACCGTACCGGATTGTCCCATTATCATTGCGCAAATAATTTTGATCACCTGAGGTGTAAAAGGTCTCTCGAACGTCATGAACACATATTGCGAATTTCCAACATCTCCCCAAGCTATATCACAAATAGACGTCACCATCAGTCATGAAGTAATGACGGCGCGCTTCAGTGGTAAATTGTATGGGAAGATGTGTACGGGGGCCGCGTGTTCGTGTCACCATACAACGGCAATGCCCTTGATAAATCCAAAACTGCAACTTGTGTTTGGGTGGGGTTGGCGTCGCCGGGCGTTCATATCTCACCAGTTCGCCAACGCTTTTGGACAAGCCAGAGGTAAAGGAAGAACAAGACCTAGACAATAAAAATGTATATTTCGAAAACATTAAAATGGTATGACATTTGGCACAATACTGATCGAAAAACATGCCGAGAACGAACACATAACAGCAACTAATGTTATAATTGGTTCAGCAAAAATGGGCCACCTTGTAATAAGAGATTAGCAAAAACGATTTGACATCCCGGTCAACAATGGCAACAAGTCCTTCAATCATTTAACAAACCATTGTATAACTGAAATGCATCAGGTTCCAGTAAGCCGATTCTGTACAGGACCTTTGTACCATGGTCACAATAAATGTTTTGCTAATGGCAAAGATGGCCATCCTATCCATACTGCATTGCCTGGGATTGAAAGGGCTCTTGGGATTACCAGGCCATTCAATATCACCTCTCTTGCAAATATGGAAGGAGTCTCACGATATATGAAATAGACTATAATGGTTTTATCCACCAAGCACTAACACAATGGGAGATTAGTAAAGAATTTTGTTGTGGCAATTGTACTATTGGCTTCACTAAGGATACTATTGGGAAGAGCGGGATTCACTCTCTCAAAATATTGTATCAATGTCAAATTCAATTGTATTGGGGCGCGGTAGTGGCATTCACTAAATCTTTATATGGGAAGGCGGGCTAGGGAAAAATTTACGCGAATGCACATTCAACAGACTGGTGCATTGTAATTGGGCTTCACTTACATCAAAATCACTTAGGAGGGCGGTTGTCTCCCTACTTCATACTAATGTTTATTTGTTAACGCTCACCTATCCACGTACACGTACCCAACGGCGCTGTGCATGCTGCAGAAACTTAAGGCGCTCAGCACAATCAGAGAACCATTAGTACCAGAACAGATTTTATGCCAAGAGCTCGATTCTTAGAAGTAGGAGGAAACCAGAGTACTCGGAGAAAACCTGCGGGAACGAGTCTGGATCGAGGACCAAATCACATAAAGCCACCGTGAACTAGCTCCAATCGTGGATCGAACCCGGGACCTCATTGTGAAAGGCGAGGGAAGATACGCTACGCCACGCGTAGCAAAGTCCCCGTTCATGAGTTATTGTCCAAAAACATCAGTTTTATGTTTAAGGACTCACAAGAGAATCACTTCCATTCTTGTGAAATTGTCAGTGTCCTATTTCCCCCTGAGGGTGCCATGAAAGGTCTTTACAGGGTCAAATGTCACATTGATGATATTTTGCACATGACCCCTCACCATTATTGCTTTAGGCATGCATAAGGATTCAGAAAAGGGTTTAGTTTGCCCTATCTGGGATGGATTGTTCAGCAGTTCTATTAACAAAAGGTTAAAGGTCAACTACTTCGGCCTATAGGGTCAAAAATGCAAAATCAATATCACAAATGGCACTGTGAACATGTTATGCGCTTGCCCGACATACAGTCCAAATACTGCAAAGTGTCACGTGTTTGTGCCAATGTGACTAAGTCCTAGACCATACCAGGCGTGACACTGTGTAAAATGCCATAGACGATTTCGAGGTGATACGCCAAACCCACCACTTTCGAAAGCTAAACCTAATAGCTAATAATTTATGCAGCATGACGATGACCAGTGGTTGACATAGCGTAATAGCGGCACGGTCGCGGACTGGCGACATATAAGCGCTACGATTTCATTAGCATGTCCTCCCATTCTCTCATTGATCGAGTATCCTATCCCCGATATTAGATTTAGGAGACCCTGGCCCTACTTATGTCACGCACCTCCCCCCCCCACGTAAGAAGTGAATGTTCAGTGGAAATCGCACGTAAAAACACACGATTTTTCATATTTCTTTCACACTTGCGAAGCCGGAATATAATATTAGGAATCTACAAACATGAGGAACCCTTGTCAAATAACATTTACCGCTATATTGGCGGAATTGAACACAAGGAAGGAGTGGACCAGAAAATCAAATTGAACTCAATCCTGCATGCGTGTGTTGTATAAATGGGTGACGCTATGTGGGACGCTGTATACGCGTGTTTTCCTATGGGAAGATTCGCCAGTGGACACGATGGTGTTTAGTAAAGCAATGGATAGTACACAGAATGTTCATGTGAAGGCTCACACTTCCCAGAAGAACTTTAAAAAAATACGAAAGATACAAAATATCGTTGTAAATATAAACTCACCACTTCTCAGAACTTCACTGCAAAAACGCCTATCAACATAATACTCGTGAACATAGGCGCCATGGCTACAGAGGTACGCGCTCTGTAGCCAGCGTAGCTCTGTAGCCAGGTGCACCTATAAGCCCTAACCCCAAACCGCCCCTACTCACCACAGCCCAAAAAACCATTGCACATCTGGATTTTTAGGACACACTGTAGTGGCATAAAAAAAAAAAAAAAAAAAAAAAAAAGGGGGGGGGGGGGGTTGTATTCAAAGGTAGATATGATGCGTGAACATGGACTTGCTCCCTAAACAAGATTTCCACCGACTAAAAACATACCCTAAACAAGCATTTGTCTATTTTTGCTACTATAAACAAGTCTTTTTGTCAGCTTTTGCTACCCTATACAATAAGCAATGCATTGTGTTGATAATATACCCTTATTATCTGGCTTTGCTCATGTTGCTTTACTTCCAAATTATAATATTTTGATGATTTTGATCTCGCGTTCATCACAATTTCAGGGTTACGAAAAACGAGAGCTTCGACGATGCATGTAAACCCTTGCTTATGATACAGCAGGTATCTACAGCCTGTCTCAAAAAACTTGTGTAAGTGAAAAAGTGCCCTCTTTGGCAATTACAAAATATAGTTGTGACATGATACTTAATCACCTTCAAAGGCACAGTCTTAGCTTTCAAATGCCGTTTGTTCTGTTCAAATTGTCTGTTGTAATCTCAAGATGTTTAGTGAACACCGGACGAGTCGGGCGTGGAAAATTTTCACCTCCAACCAGGAAAATCTGCCTAAAAATCACCTCCAACCGGGAAAATCCGCCTCATAACCCGGAATTTGACCTGTCTGACAAGTGACCCCTTTTACGCACCTGGTTCTCAGCTATCATAGTTAGACTGCCATGAATGAACATTTAATAGTAACATGTTAGTTTCTTCACTTTGCTCCAACAGTGACCCCAAGAACACTAGATGACCTTTGAACCTTAACTGCCAAAGCCTCCACATGATCTTTGACAAAATAATTGTTAACTTCTTATGTACCCAATCGGAGAACCATTTTAGCAAAATTTCTAAAGTTCATGCAAGAATATAGGAAAATAGAGCTAATAAGTATTTCAGGTCAACAAAATATAACAAACTTTTTTTTAAGTTGAATACAATATAGTTTATTAATCACCAAAGATATATAACATTTACATAATGAAAAATATAATATTGCAAATTATTGCAAATCTGTAAACCACTTCTATTATTTTCAATCTTTAATACTAACTTAAAATGATGGTATTCAGTTGGTATTTTATTCAATGGATCAGTGCTGTTGACCCATTCCCTTCAAATCTGATGTTTTTTTCCTTTTGTCATGCATACAAGGTGGTCATTTGGTTCTTGGTATTTTACCTTGACCTGTAGATTATTAAATACTTGTCTTATGCACTTACTTAGTTTGTATTTACACATGTATTATCTTAAGCTCAAGTACGACAAATGTGGCCAGATAAAACAAATCATTAGAGTGTCAAGTTGTCTATTTTGACAATAATGTCATACTTCTTTAAATCACCATGATTATTAACCTAAGAACCTAACCACCACAATTTACAGCTTTAAAACATACAAAAATACTAATGTTACGTTCACTATAATATAATGGTAATAACCCAGATATAAATTTATTTATGCTGCTTTGGTAAGTACAAAGTATGTGTATATACAAGTGTATTATATACAGACACTGGCCAAAAGTATTGCAACATGCAGAAAATATTTCTAAATGCAAATGGACTTTCAAATTGTACCAAGAGTCCTTGACTCAAATCCTTGACAAAATTTTGGTTTTTTTTTAAACAAGAGTGAGAAATATATAGATCGTCATGTTCCTTAAATATGGCAGTTTAAACTAGTTTTATTATAACCTATCAATTGAAATGAAATACCAATGAAAATATGATAAATTTACAGTAAATTAAAAAAAAAAATACATCATTACCTAGATGACATATGACCTATTTATCCTTAACATCTGCAGTGACCATCACAAAATTTAATCAACATGGAAGGACATACAAAAATAGTAATTCCATAGTCCTTTCCAGAACATGTTAAGGTTCAGGTGTAATAACAAAAAAATAAAAGAGCATTTAGCGGTCCTCGGCTTTCGCGCTCACTATATTCTAAGAATATCTGTAGGCTGCCAATCAGAACATATATGCAAATGAGCTCATTAATAAGCATGTTTACCGACAACACTTTGCATAGGTAATACGTGTGTCCACCATTACCCACATACCAAGTATCATCAAATTCAGACTGCATTTTTTTTGTCAAAATGTTGACAAGAGACATCATATAGGCTGGTATTCTGAAAGGGAGACTAACTTTAGACCCGGGTTTAAACCAGGGTTAGTCCTACATGAGTAGACCTTTTCTCTTTGCAAAATACTGTGAAAGTTAAATGTAATGGGTGAGAAAATTCCTCATGGATGGGCCGGAATGGCAGCACACTTTTAGAGTAGGTCGGAAAGAAAAAGGTCCACTCATGTAGGACTAACCCTGGTTTAAACCTGGGTCTAAAGTTAGACTCCCTTTCAGAATACCAGCCATAGTGTACAACCAAATGCCAAGAGTGCCTTCCAGCTTTTGCTGGCAGCCCTCAAAATAAATAAAAACTAGATTTAATAAAAGGACTATGTGCCAGTATGCAAAGTACAACTTTTTTTATCCAAGATAACTATTATACTCTTTGAAATAAGAAATCTTACTTCACAATTAGATAATGGTGGAGTATCACCTTCAGTACACATTAAAGTGATAATCAGTGATGTTTGAGGAGAAAAAAAATATCATACTAGCTTGTAAATAAAGGACAAGTGTGTAAAACTCCATTAGATTACTTTAATGAAGGAAAAACGTCACTAAATACCAGACAAAAAAAGAAATATTTCGGAAATACGTCATACCATCTCCCACAAATTGACAAAAAGAGATGGCAACTCTGTATCTACACTAAACAGCTGATTTTGTACACCCCAGAAGCTAGCAAAGGTCAATGTACATGTTTGAAGTCAAACTGTACAGGTCATGATGCACAATAACGCACTTCAACATACATGTGTATGGAACATTTGGAGGGAAAATATTTTTTGACCTCAAGTAAGACTTTCGATACAAGATCCACTATCAGATAAAATGTACTGCTTTGTTTTTAATACATGGATTTTGAACCAACCACTTGCAGGCTATGTTAGCACATAGAAACAAGCATAGAGTTAAATGATTTTTCCGATGCTTAGGATTAGTAAATCATTGCTTGTCCTTTTAGAGAATAAAGGTAAACTTTTGTAACCGGTACTCTCTCTATGTCGAATCGAAGCCAAGGTGATGCCTAATTATTTTAAGTGGAAGAACGAGGTCGGAGACCGAGTTCTTTCACAAATAAATAATGGCATTGCTGGTTTCAATCTTTAGTACTGGTTACAAAAATCCCATAAAACTATTGTTTAATTGAAAAAAAAAATGGGAATTAAAAACAATAAACATCGCATTACATAATATACATTGTTAACTACAGGGTGTCCCAAAATAGTTTATGAAGAAAAATATCATCACTCTGTTAAAAAGATAAGTGCAATTATATATATGTATATATATATATATTAAAAGTTTTCTCAGGAGTTAATGACATATATAGATCTCTTCCAAATTCAGATCCCCATCTTACTCATTTCTTCTTTTATGAGATGGTGAATACCAGGAGGTGGCAATATGATGAATGGAAAAGACACGCATGAAGGAAGTCACAGCAGGATTTCTTGAGCTTTTTGGAAGAGTTTGGTCAGGCCCTTTACCAGGACTTTTTAGGGGGGGAAATGTTTCAAAAGGGGAATGTCCCCATTTCGCCCAAAGTGTGGGCGAATTGCAAAAATGGACCTTTTTCCAAAATTTTAACTTTGTTTGGGACCAAAAGCAAAACCCCTTCATAATATGGATCTCACGTTGCCAAAAATCTGTTGGGGAGACTTTTGAGCTTTTTTTTAATTTGGGTGGCAACCCTGTCCCCCCCCAAGTGCAATAGTGGGAATAGGAATATTTACCTCCTGTTGTTCTATTTACGCCCTCCCTACCAGTTTAATTTGCGTTCAGCACTAAAAACGAACTGCCCTCGTCAACACAATATGTAAGGATTGAGAGGCCAACTGCCACAACAGTGTAATAGTCAAGAATGTGTTCTTTGCGTTTTTAGCACCTAGAGCACTAAAATGGTACTATAGACCCTATGGCCAAGAGCGCCATGCTGTTAGGGCAAGAAAGCCAAGATTACAGACTACAATTACAACCACCTGTATGGACTTCAAAGATGCTCAAGTTGCTTTATTGTACTGGTATCTTGGGATTGTCACCATAGGCAAAAGAGAATTTATGTATCTCCACGTTTGAGGCGTATGCATTAGTGTCTACACTGATTACATTACTAGATAAAAGTAATTACATTTTTTTTATTTGGTTTGAATCCAACTCTTTATGGCACATTCTTGGGGGACCTCCCTGTGATCAAAATGCCTTTCTGCAAGGCAGCGTTTCAATAGAGATAGTTTCCATTTTTAGTCCCTAGGCAAAGACGTCCATGGATCCCTTTCTTGGGATAGTACGTTGTTTTCCAGATTGCTCATATCACTAAGGTCCTGCAAAGAAAGGACAATAAGAAAGTCGAATAACATACACTTTTGGTCACATTTCAAGCTTTAGGGGGAGCAAACTAAATTTGCACATCTTTCTCTTGGACGACTCTATAAGCTCAAGAATAATGTTGATGTGTAATAAATCATAAATGTGAATAAAGACATTTCAAAGCTGCGACTCAAGTTGTTACAAACGTAGTCTACAGAGTAGAGAGTACCTACCATATTACTAGTAAAATATTGACAAGATCAAATACTAATTTACCAAATGCTAATTTACCTATCTTCTATTGATTAAAATTCAAATTTCTTTTAGAAGATAAATAATTTCATTATAAGCCCTCAAATTTGAGAGATATCGCGAAGTCCAAAATTATTAACTTTCACTGTATAATTTCATGATGAATAAGTAATGATCTAATGATCACCGAAAAGGCAGTGACACGCTTATGAGACTTTCCCCATTTGCTCTGGAGATGGCTTGGCAAACGTGTGATTAAAATCTTTATGAATGGAAAAATACATGTGCATTGAACTTGACAATCCTCTTCAGGATTCAAATATTAGTTTAAAGTGTCTTTGTTTGATGTCACTTTTCATTTGTATATTTATTTTGGAGTTTTCAAGGATACAGTACTATGTGCATTGCTTGTGTTTAGTGTTGCTTTTAGATATTTACTGTTGCAAAACCAGCAACAAATGCTTTAAAGCCAATTCAGCGCTCATCAATTTTACATTGATTTTCTAACAGACATGAGGGCCTATAGCCTCATTAAACAGCGCTGTTTTTATTTACCGGGTGCTATCGAGTGTCAACTCAAAGCTGTATTTATGACCGCATACAATCAGTGCCATCTTGCTTCCAGATTGGCAACCTCAACACCACAAAGTTCCTAGGCATTCCCCAAAGGGCATGTAGACAACAGGGGGGTTGAAGAGTCTCCTTGGCTTCCTTGTGAACTGAAAACAAAAGCAAAACATTTCAAAATAACATACAATGGTCAAATCTCTATTTTGATACACATTCTGTGTTGAACTCTGAATTATATTACAAGTACATTCTGACAAAAAAAAGGGTGTGTATGTTCAATTAACTTACACACTCAGCTTTAATCAGAGTCGTAACATAATTAGTTTAAAAGTTATTGAAAGGGAAAGGAGTTTGGATACCTAAAAGTAGTCACTTGGGACGCATGGTAAATTTCAATAGAGTGCGCTATTCACTTTCCCTATAGACAACATAATTTAGAATTCAGCACTCTTTAGTATCTGAGGCCTTCAGCGCATCCTCAGTTCATGGAATTCTTGTCAGATGGGGGTCCAATTCAAACCGATTTTCATGTAGGCGTTCTCATTTAAAATACTTTTAATGTTAGAATTGCTAGCCTTATCAAGAGACTCTGTACCAAAATCTATGCCAAAATAACAGTATCTATAAGATAAAGGAATCGTCACCCGCTTCCTTCCACCAGTTTATAAGCGTAGCCCTTACGAAACTCCAGATTAAATGTACACAAGGTTTTACATGGACAGACAGACAGTAAAGTGATACTAAAGTTTGCCAAACAAAGTTCAGTGAGATTAAAAACTAAATCTGATCCCCTGTGGTTCTATATTGGACTTGGGCACGCAAAAAAAAAAATTAACCATCTTTTGGGAGGGTATGGAAGACAATATGTGTAGGGCAAGCAAACAATTAGCCATCCTCAGAAGGAATGTTAGACATCGGTCCCATGTACTGCGAGCAATACCTGTGTACCTGCTCATCACAATTATATGAGATGGTGGGAAACTGACTGCGTAAGCTGTCCTGATCCGATTATTGGATAAAGCTCTGCAGGGGTTTTCCTCCAAAATTGTAAATAAACATCAAGCTGAAAGAGAAAACACTCTCATCATTTGTATTTATGTATGAAGCGTAATCATTGACAGAAAAGAGTAAGACATGCAAACTCAACTTCGGTCAAATTTTCCGGATTCGGCCAGTATTCAGGGTTGTGATGGATTCTCCACACATTACAATTTTGTGTAAATTGGCAGCAGGTATCTTAAAAAACCATTGTAGCTGAAAGCTCTTTGCCAACAGATTCTCGTTAACCTGTGAGTGAGATGATTGTAACCTAGAATTGGTTTTAATTGTTGTGGGAAAAACACCCTCTATTTTTGACAAAGCCAGCTGTTTGCATGTACACAAAGCCCCTTATGCTACAGATTAACATATAAAACAAAAAATACCGAAGCATTGTGTCGTCTGCTGTCGCGGGTTTGTGAATGGGGACAAAGGTCATAGAGGTCACCAGCACGGAAGAAGGATATCACGGACAGTGTATGCAAGTAAGTGTCATTGGAAAAGTGTGAGTTTGATTTTGTCACAAGCTAGTTCCCCAATATCAATGAAGCAAAAGGAATTTGACCATTTTGGGTAAATGCGTAATGACCATAGATGACCTTTGAGGCTAAGTCCCATGGAAAGCCATTTAACGTATGTGGATAAGGCATGCAATTTATTTAGGTTAAAAATTTGACCACAGACCACACACACATAGGTACACACACCAGACATACGACCAGAGTAATCCTTATGTGCTTCTGCAATTTTGCAGATTGACACAAAATAGACCCATTTTTTTTCATTATGAAAACTAAGGGATTTGTGTTTTTTTTTTAAATTTCAGGATCCGGAAAAGTCAATGAACAGAGTCACAGAGAGGGTGTGTGAATATAAAAAGGGAGAGGGTACCAAATTAGAAAGGGGGGAATGCCAAACTTTGTCCCCACCCCTCCCCCCCCAGCATGATTTAAGTACATAACAATGTAGTGTGCTGTACATTTATCGCCTAATACTCACATATTCACAAACACAAGTTTTTGGAGAACATTGTGGAGAGAAAAATACCTAAGACATATTATGCCTATTAGGTACCATAAAGCAAGCCATTATTAAAGGTAACAGTTCGGATCCCAGTAGTACATCATGTTTGTTTACCCCAGGTTTCACTAGATATCCCTGAGGAAAAGTGCTATTTTCAAAAATGTCAGTTGATTCCAAAAGAGTAGTTTGATGCTATGAGCAACAGGGTGAGCACGCATATGGTGCCATGGTCAGTGTTGTAATTTCCGGACCACCAGTGATTTTAAAACTTTTTGAGATGATGTGTACTTTTGAGATGGAAGTTCCAGTAGAATGATTCCTTGCAGGCCAAAAACATGGGGTACGCCCAAAATGAAGGTGATTTAAACGTAAGCTATCAAGTTAAGGTCAAAAATATGATTTGGGTCCAAATTGAATTGGCAGTCATTTTGATTTTGTGGGGCACCCTCCCTGGTTTTCATAATTTTTTCATTTTTTCTTTAAAATGGGATAAGACATTAAGCAGCCTTCTAGCTGTGTTCAAAGTGATCTGGAAACGAAACCCAACTATGCCCCTCTATATAGACCACCTCTGTTTATAAAATGTGGTTAAAAGAATGACAATTTTGTTAGAAAACGGTTAGTGAATGAAAATTGGCCATTATGCTTATTTTAAGAGAAAAAAGACAAAAATCTGTAATTTGAATACAAAAACCGCAAAAATGTGAAATATGACCGTTGGGATACAAGCGACGAATTGACCTTTGAACCTACAGTGAATTGGCAGGATTCGCATGGATTCACACCACACCTTATCAAGATTGAACTCATCGTGAAGGACCGTTTGTATAGCAACTGGTTTGTACCAGGGACCATCCATCCATTTCTCTTGGAGAGCTTTCTGGACTCCGGGATTGGTGTGCAAGCGTGTACACCAAACACTCATAAGTTGTGGACTTACGGTTTTAGCCAGCAAAGAGTAAGAAACACAATCTCTAAATAAATAATTTAAATAAAACTTTTATAGCAAATATAGATGTTTTATTATTACATTGCTGAAAATTGATTAACATGGTGTTGCAGTTGTAAAAATGTAGGCTTTTTAATGTCAAAGAAAATGCCGTCTTGAAAAACCCACACGTACGAAAAGTTTGTTGACCCCTGGGTATTCAAATGAGAGTGTTTCGTCAAATTTTAAATTGATCCCGCAGGGGAAAAATGGAAGTGTTACCACAGCTCTAATCTTCAGGAAAATGATGAATCAACAATTTTGATGAGGTCCCACCATTTTTAAAAACTTTTGCTATTATAGTATACCTTGGCGGAAAGCGCCCCTCAAGTCCCAATTTTAAGCTAAAACTGCCATATCGGAGGAACAACAAAAAGTCATGGTGAGATATAAGTTGCACAGAATGATTCCTGCAGGCCAAAACATGGGTATTGCCACAAAAATGAAGGGGATTTATTAAAACAAAAAAACTTATCAACTTATTGGTCAAAAATATGATTTTGGCCAATTTGACGGCCAGGGCCCAGTATTGATTTGTCATTGGGGCACCCTGGTTTTGCACTTTAATTTTTCTTCGAAAATGGGAAAAGCATCATTAAATCATCATTCTAGCCTGTGTTAGAAGTGATCTGAAACTAGGACCCAAAATATGACCCTTATAGCCCACCTTTATTTAAATTACTTTGAGGGTCATGCACTGACAGGAATTGATTGATGATATACTACCGTAGTACACAACTGAAGTTAAAAAGTCATGCATGCATGGAAGACCTGCATCACCCACCTGTCCCATGAGTTCCTTGATGTCAAGGGTATTTTCTTCTTGATAGCAGTCATTGGCATGAGGCTCATCGGTTAGTCACTCTTGCTTGTTCTGTCCGTTTTCTTCCCCACCCTCAGAGCAATCAATCATCAAACTGAAGAAGTTTTCTCTTGAAAATGAGTGTACAGCATGTGAAGTATTGGGCAGTGGTCTTTTGAGTGACGGTTGAGTGTAACACCTATTTACCAGGGAAAAATGCATTGGCCATATATTTTACCACAGGGTCAAAGGGTTACAGTGTCATTAGAAGTCGATCTGTGCACATTATATTAGGTCCAGTACTCTTTCGAGCAATGGGCTGTAGCACTCATTTGTATCAGATTTGCATTTTATTGATTTTATCCAAATGGGTCAAAGTCAATTAGATGTCAATCTGTGTACCACACCTGACTAGTCTTGGATCAATGATTGTTTTGAAATAAAGTATTGGATGAATGTGCACAGGCCTAAAAGCAAGAAACTGAAAAGTACATACCTGAAACATTGAAAGTCAAAGATCTTGTAGTGGTGCAGATATGGTTCAACATGTTCAGTGGGGCTCCTTGAAAGTTAACTAATTAGTTCTCCAGGTAGACAGGATGTATATATTATTAATCTTTCCCTGGAGATGGCCAGAGCACGAAAGTTGAAAAAACCCAGTGCGCTTGGCTGGATTGAACGGCGACTTTCGTATTACAGCATGACGTCTTACGACCTGAGCTTTCATCTATAGGTGTAGGTCGAAAGGTGTCCTGCGCTTTCCTAGCGGATTAGAATTTTTTTGCAGAAACTGATATTTAACATATACAATTTAATTGTTTTGAAATTTAACTACTTAGTTCAGGTAGACAAGTATGTATTATATTATTAATCTTTAAAAAAAAAAAAAAAAAAAAATGTGTTGAAAAAAAAAACCAATTGTGCTTTTAATTGGCCGGATTCGGGGCTACTTGCTGGATTTATTTGATTGACTCAAAAATTGCCACTCTTTCATCGGCATTTGAATGATATGGCAAAAGAACCATGACAAACTCTCAGTACCAATGTGTGTTTTGCGTCATTTGTTGGATGTTTACGGTGCGGAGCTGCAGCTGTATGTGAAGTTCCCGGGAGGGGGGTGGGGTAACTGGGTATTCTGGGTCGAGGGTAACCACCCGCGTTTCAAAAACACGAGGACGGCAGGTCATTGAGAATTGCAATGTAGGGTCTCATTCAACCTATGTCTCTGTAAGTCCCCATAGGGTTATCCCAACCTTTACTTTTCATTTCAGGAGAGTATAAAATTAGCACGACACGAATCTGTTAGAATGATTTTGTGTTGATATCATGCTCAAAACAGAATAAAAAAGTCCATAAAAAGCTTAAATTGAGGTTGTAAAATACCAGGTTAAAATTCCAATGGTGGTATATAGCTTGGCCCTGGGTCCGGATGGGCGGTCTATTTAATAGTCTGGTCTTGGAGGGTATCCATTGGAACAGATATGGTCTCAGAAGGGTACCATTCAGTTCCTTTCGGTCTTCATATAGGGTCACCGAGAAACCTTTTGTAAATAGGGTGTGGTTACCCGGGCTCGGGTACAGGTTACCCCCCGGGGTGAAGTTGCTTGCCTCTGCGCAAGTTTGTCGCGTTTTGTAAGGGCTGTGTGTCAATAGACAGGGCCGTAGCCAGGGGGTGCGACGCACCCCCCCAAAAACTAAATGACAAAGGTCCGCTTTTTTTTTGTGGTACGCAAAAGTCCGCTTCGGGAAAACCGCACCCCCGCATAAATTCCTGGCTACGGGCGGTCAATAGAAGCACTCATAAAAATCTTTTTGTTTTATTTTTAGGAATAAATGTATGATTTGGGAAACCGGTACTCTCTTTACGACGAATTGAAACCAAGGAGATACATTATTTTCAAGTGGAAGAACGAGGACGGAGCAGAGTCCGAGTTCTTCCCCGCAAAGGACTGCACCACCCAATGGCAACAATCGAAGCAATGCTCACATGGCAACGAGAGAAACGTTGGCAGGGGGTGCGCTGCGAACGAAGCAAAAAGCGGTATGAAGCTGGAGCGCTTAACCTAAAAATATGTCAATGCGCAGCGCGGTAACAAACCTGAGGTTAATTTTTGAATTAACCCGGGCATCACAGCCCATGAAATTGCTTATAAATTTTCACAGCTGTTTAAGAATGTTATTATCTGTCTCCTTGTGCACACAACGGAAAGCCAGTTTTTTTGGGTTGGGGGGGGGGAGGTCTGCCTTTTAGGGCCCTGATGGGGTCCAGAGGCTGTCAGAAGGCAGGACACTGGAAAAGATAGTAAGATTTCGCTGTCAAAATTCTTAGCATTTATTTAATAAAAATTAACTTACATCTTTGGCAGGTTTGTTGTTTGCAAAGCAGTAAGGAGGGAATAAGAGATTTTAACATAAACATTCAAGGGGATCAGGAGCACATAACTTATATTCCCGGATGACATTTTGACAAAATGGCAGAAATACCATCTGTGGTGTGAATAATACTCTCGTAAATAGCAGTTGGGGTGGGGGAGAGAGAGTCTCGAATTATTTTTACAGAAATTATGCACGAAGCAATAATAAGCCATTCCTGATGAGCCCAACCTATGTTTACTCAGACGCGCTTTACCAGGGCACCAAAAAAAAAAACAAAACACAGAAGTATTTAAAGTTAAAATTTCTTGTAGGGACTGTGAAATCTCAAGAACATGAAACATACAAATTAAACAAAACCTGAAGTGAAGCTTTATGCGCTTTTCAATGTGTTGTTCCTAACAAACCTAGTTCATTAAACTTGACCTGTGCTCCACCACTTGTCTTTCCTTAACTCTAGCGTTGTTTTTTTGACAATTGTCAGCAAAGAAGCAAGGGCTATCTTGGAAAAATCAATTCCAAACTAATCCAGGACTGTTGATGAAAGAAAGGGCTAACACTGAAAAAAGGGTATGATAGAGTACTCCATTATACAAAACAAATTCAGGCCACCATGTGCATTCAATAAGGAAGAAGTCTTCAAAACACAAAAAAAATTACAATCTTAAAATAATGGCCGGTTGGTAAGACAGAGTTTGCACACATTTTGGGGGAATACGAAGCAGAAAGTCTGAATATGCAAAGTATGACCTTTGACCTTTAGCCTATATATAGATCTGTCTGTCACAGTGCAATTACAGTTTATATCAAGGTCTTGGTTGCAAGTTATCTAGATAGGGTCAGGGGTCTGATAGTACGGTGGAGACAGAAGGATGGGGGGTTGTAACGAGGAGAGTTTGTCACCACATTTTTCGGGAATAGAGCGTACAAGTCTGACAACCAAAGTATGGTTACATGTGAGACAGCACAAAATGCTGGACACACGACAGATGTTCGCTATATTATGACAAAATCCCCCATGCCCGTCGGGGCCGGAGATAAAAAGCCCCATGGCCTTTTGGGTCGGGGAATATAAAAATGAAGAATGTTCTTTTTAAACAAAAAACTTTACAAAAAGGTGAGTGGAATTGCTTGCAGCTAATTATTTGACTGTTTTCTCTATTAATGGTTATCCATATACATGTACACCCAAATGGGAGTAATAGCTACAGAACCTTGGTACTATGAATATATGTTTCCTTCATCTCTTTCTGCTTATAGTCGGGGGGGGGGGGGTGGTACAACCAAAAATTGGGGTACGGTGTTGTGTGTCCGCCGAGTAAAAAAAAATCGGACCCCGTTATAGACCAAATTGTTCAAAAAATATGACCCATTTCTATAGTTGGTTCCAAAATTTCGACCCATTTCTATAGGTGGTTCCGAAATTTGACCCATTTCTATATTTGGTTGAATGAAATTCGCACATTTCCTAGTATCTTAACAAAAATCGGTCATTTTCATAGGAAATTTTCGGAAAATGGAAAAAATCAACATTTTAATTGTGATTTTTACTGAAAATCAGAAAAATTGACCAGTCATAGTAATGGCGACCAAAAATTGACAAATGGGCCCAGTTATGGGCAATTGACCTCAAACAAATTACCATTCAATATAGTAGAATGGTGGGAAAAAAACGACCCATTGTTATAGTAAGGGGTGAAAATGGGACACATATCGGCCGGCACATATGTCCTACCCTTTTCCATGAGTACCCCCCAGGTTTATAAGTACAATTGAGTATCCACTAGGCCATATAGACGTCGCGATTATAACACATGTGTTATAGGGACAATACCGTGGGGAAGATTCAAATGACAAGTGGGTCAACCTATTTAGTATAGATGATGTGACCTAGACGTCACTTGTTGACCTTCCGGACGCCCTCTGTGTTTTCTGGCCAGGCAAAAATTACAGTAGTTTCTGTGACCGACCACATAACAATTGGTTATAAATTACGTGCAGAATCTTTCATGATCTACACATTGGTCACCAAAGCAGGGGTAGGCATAGCGTATTATGCTTGATAAGAAGTTAGTATTATGTAATTAGAGAACAAAAGTTTGCAGCAAAAAACAGATTTCCCCTATGGCAAAGTATAGGTGCTGTTGCCTGCCAGTTTCTCTCTTTACACCAACAGGGGGCGCATAAACATTAAACCCAAATGTCCCATCATTATACGATATATGTATAATATCACAATCCATGTTGTCACAAATGCGTGTCCACTGGCATAGGTAAAATTGAGTAATTTTTGGGAACTCCTGCAGAGGGTATATGTGAGAGGTATAAGACACCTCTTTGAGAAACACATGAGGAAGCAGCTGTGGTTGTAGATGCATGGTTGATTGCATGCACATGGTGTTTCTGCTGACTACCTTGACAAGACGATATTATGGGTGCATTTCAATCGGGTTGCAGACCAAGTGGACATGAAAGTGAAATTTGAAATGTTCATAAACAAACTAAACAAAACTTTTGTTAGGAGAATTACACTACTTTGAAATTTATGGGGAGTTGTAAATGGTGGATGTACATGACACTCGCGTCCAGGATAAGTTTGGTGGTTTTTTTTTTCCCATCTCAAAAAGTGAGATAGATGTAACATGATGCCATAACTGTATGATTGCTTCATTCTGATATGTTTTTCCATTATTTTGTCATTCTTTGAAAATGTTATAGTAATTGTTGAGTATAATCATAAGATTTAATCAGTTTGGGTTCAGTTTTGGAAAAAAAAATAAAAGTGAAAGAGCTTTAACGCATGTACTTAACGGTCTACTTTTTGTCCCCAAAACTAGGTAACATTTGATGACGAAAGTTCATGTCTTGCTCAAATTTAGCACCAGTAAATGATCCAACTCACATTCATATGTTAATGTCCACCCAGAGTACCACTAGCATAAGGAGAATTAGTTGACTTTTTCTGAAACAAACCTAATTTTTGAAACAATTGTTCATAAAATCAAAAATTGTGGATGGTGTCAATGTTACGTCCATTGCTCAATTGTCCATTTATTTGGTTTGAAATCTTTTGCTTAGAAAATACATTAGTCTCATGACTTCATACATTTAGAACCTCTAGTAAAGCAAATAGCCTCATTGACAGCACTTGGTGATGACATGCAGACCATACACTAGGTTCCTTATGATAAAAGCTTTTGACAGTCCCGTTGATAAAATAAACAATTCTTCTGGTAACACACAGTAGGAAAAATATGTTATTGCTTTTGCGGGTCAATAATTGTACAGAGCTTTGTAAATTGTTCACAAGTCAGTTTAACTTGTCATATATATACAATCTTGTATCAGAAGAGAATTGAATATCTTAACCAAATTATGGACTATAGTGTTACAAAATGAAAAACACTTAAACAACGCATCGTGGAGATTATAGATAAAGTTATGAGTAATAATTTATGGACGGAACATTGAGACAATTCAAGAGATGACCAATTCAGAAGGAAGACGACTAAGTTATCACAAATTTTATTGTAGTGGCTGGATGGAACATAAGTTGACACCACCTGTTCGTTGCATAACCATATTTGGCGACCTTTAACTTAAAAAAATGAGATGTGCAAATACATTTTGATTGGTTTGATGCTTGTTTTAAATGCTTTGAATTAAATTTAAACTATACAAATAAGATTCCAAGATATGTTCAGTTGGCAAAGTATATTTCCAAACAAATGTCGTTTTATGTCACACATTTTCGTGATTATTTTGTTAATTTTTCAACCTATTTGCAGGAATTTGTGGGCAAGGAAAATATTTCTGATGGATGCAAAACTCGGTTATCATTTGAAAGGCTATTGTAATTAGTTAAAGGAAAAAGTTAAATATTTGGAAAATATGCATCCTTAGCCAAAATATTAATGTTTTGTTTCCAATGTGGGAAGATTTTGCCTGTGTCCCAACTGATGATGAACAATGACCCAGATTCTGAATTCAGCAACTTTACGAAAGGAGCATGCAAGTTATTCATAATCTGAAAATTATGGAATTCATAAGTATACATGTCAGTGTGTCAATATATAGAAAGAGAAAATGCACAAGCCTCAACCCACACACACACGAAACTAGTGATGACGAATGTTTACAGTTCCCTCTCTTCTTGAAACCACAGCTTACTTCTCAGTAACACACCTGGACTCCTGAATGATACTGAAAAGTTCTTGGAATTTGAGGAAGTGGGCATCTGGGTTTCTCTTGCACAATCAGCTGCGATTCCAAAGGCCACCGCATGCAACACCATCCAAGACTACGATCCAAAGATATTGTGAAGAAAAACATATACCATGCCATTAGTAAAGGGAGTGACCCGATTTTATTTATTCAAGTTTTGACCTTGATTGATGACCTTCACCCATAGTCATCTGTAAGGTTTCATGCTGAAATTCAACCATTTGAAGTGAGAGTTTCAAACCATGATTTGGTAAGCTCCATGAGAACACTGTAAGATTGGTCAACTATAATGGAGTATTGGAGTACTTTTACTCATAGATCCAAACCCAATAGAGGTCTTCACCTTTTGATATAGCGGCCAGCTTGCCGGGATGGTAAAGCCCATTCCAAATATTTCTGGAGACTTCTAAAATCAAAAACAACCAACATGCATGTTGGATAAGTATGTATAAAAGTTGGGTCACAATTTGAATAGCACAAGTACGTACTTTGAGGTCGGGTATTTTAAATTGATTGAAAGAGGAATACTACGAACTAAAACACCTTTTGGTAGAGGTAGCATGAAGTGAGGGCGTGAACGATCTCTATTACTTTCGCCTTAAGTGTACAGGTAAATGAAAAAAAAGTGTTCTACAGACACAAAAATTGACCACTTGTAAATAAAATTTAAAATGCGAAAATATTTTTAGTACTTATTGGGCCGGGGAACCTTAATTTTTTAAATAATTAAAAAATTCTGTAAATTACACTACAAATTTTGAGCAACACAGTAATGTACATGTCTAATGTCCAGCTTGTTCATTAAGAAACGATGCCAAGAGACTCAAACCCTAGAGACAAACAAAAAATCATATTTTTTAATGTTGTAAAATGACATGTCTTTTAAACATGTGAATGATAATGATATGAATACTTTAGTCTGGTTAGTTCCGGTTGTTCAACAACACAAAAAAAATATTTTCAGTAAGTTCTGGCCTTAGAAAAAATGTGAATACCCTAGTCTTGCTTTGCAACCTTTAAGGTCTGAGTATTAAGCTGATGTGAAATAAATAGTAGTGGTCATATGTGTGTATTTGCCTAAAAAACATCTAACAGGAATTAGTGTGGCCGAAATGGCTACTGCATAGAGGCCCCAAAAAAAATTTTAAAATGACCCTATTTGGCTAAATTGTCAACAGAGGTAGGAATGGTCAAATTGAATTATCCATGACATTCTTAGACAGGTTATAAACATGCCTGCGATGAAAGATTTAGTTTGTGACTATGGTTTCATAAGAATGAACAACATGCCCTAAAACAATTATTTCATAAATCCCAGACGTTCTTGAATCCAAATGAATGATTTTGGGGAATTTTCTTCGATTAATTACGGAAGATATAATGACAGTAGTAAAATCAGGAAGTTTGAGCAGTTGGTATAACAATATGAGCTATAGGTCATGTTAAGGTAGATTGAAAAACACAAAATCAAAACAATACCTGATTTTCAGGAACAAGTGTGGAGGGTTGAGGTGGCTGAGCGTCTAAGGAACTGAAACCGCCAACAGCAGAGGTGGTGGAAGATCGATGGATACCAGAGATGGATACCAGAGAAACAAGCACTAATGTATATCGTATAGAGTCGGTTAATATTATCAAGTTACTTTCTCGGGTGTATCATGTGCATTGAATTGAGTTTAGCTCTATGATTATGCTAAGAATCACGCTCACAGGCCCACCCTTCCAAAAATATAAATTCGGCCGGTGAACGCTGATGAAATAAAGACTGAAAACATTAGCGTCGGTTCTCTAGATCAACATACTAAACAGTTTCGGTGGCCCCAGTGGTAATCTCGCGTCTCAAGATAGAATATTTCATTCTGTGTCGACAGTTTCTCCGAGCTTCTATTTTATATTTATCAAGGTACTTTCTCGGTTGTATCCCTTTACTATCATCGCGTGCATGCATTGCGGGTTTGATCATCATAGATTCTGCTAGAAATCATGCATCATAGGCCCACCCTTCTTAAAAATATACTTTTCCTTACTGATCTAACGAATTCGATCTGATAAAAAACTCACGTTTTGTCTCAAAACTCTCTCCGCTGGTATGATTTTTATCTAGAAACTTCCATTAGTGATCACATGGCAAATTGATGCAGGAATAATCTGCCAAACAAGAAGTAAGACACACCAACCTGAGTCACTAGCACAACTCACCCATCTCTGTTGGGACTCTGTGTATCAGCTGATATGCAAAACTGGCTGTGTGAAATTAAAAGGGATTGACCCCCCAATTTAAAGCCGGGCGGGTGGGGGTGGGTGGGGGTGGGCGAAATCAAACTTTGGTTTGGGTAGGGTTGTGCGGCACAGAGCTTGTGAACTGAAATTTTGGACATAAAAGTAGGGTCTTCCAAACGTGATTTTTTTTGCCAATTTTATGTGGACTTGAGACTTATTCCCAAAATAGCCTTCGAGCTAAATTTGTGAGTTTAGTAGGGGTCCTAACTGAAATTATAGTTGAACAGGGGGGTCTAAAGAACTGAGAAGAGGTGCACTGGTCTGACCGGCGCAATACCGTACTGCCATTTTAAGACAATGCCCCCCCCATCCGGAATTTAGTATATAAAGTTGCATTCTTGATAAATGGCCTTCACCCTAAAAACCCCAACTGTAAAGTTTAGCACCAATATTTTCAAATAATTTTGATGTGAGAGCTGAAAAAACGTGATTTTGTATCCCAAAGAGACTTAGTTAAATTAATATTTGTCAATCAAAAGGGGTCACATTTTGATCATAAAATCCAACAAAACATTCTTTGGTCCTTAGATTTCACATATCAACATTTGACACTTCCGGTAAAAATCTGGGGTTCTGTAGCCGCGGATATTAGCATCGAGTATGGCTTAAAGTAGCGTAGAGGCGTAAACAAATGGATATTGCACCACCATTTTTGCCTATTCAAGGAATATAGAACAGTCTCAACAAACATTATGGTTAAATGGGAAAGCGGTGATAGCTCTAATTACGCAGTATCATTCCCAATGGTTTGGGTATTGGACAAGTGTAGTTTTGAATCAAGAAGTCAGTTTTGATTTGTACAGGAACCCATTAAATGCAAGGCTATTCAAATCCAAATATGCCACTTCCCCAACATGATGGTATGTTATAAGCGGCAGGAACAAGTCGCAAACTAAGCAGTACAGAGGGATTCACTATTAATGACAGAGGCACATGAGTACTGGCCCACTTTGCATCACCACCGAGAAAAGATCATCAAATGAACTTCTACTACAGGGTAGATTAAAAAAAACTCGGTCCTCAGACCGCTTGTGGCGCCTGCCATGCGCTTGTGAAGATAGGCCTAAATGACCTTGACCTTGATATGTGATGTTTGGACCTCATAAAACAAATGAGGGTTTGCATGTAAACTCAATAAACAGTTGGTTCCCAATTAAACTCAACTTTCATATGAGGTCAATTAAATTTTCGCCAATCTGACACTTGACCTCCCACCTGGACTGTTGACCTTGGTATGTGACCCTTGCCCTCATAGCAAATGAGGGATCCCATGTTGCACTATGAGAAGTTGGTTCAATTGAACTTCAACTTTTCAAAATGGGTCAATTTAACATTTCAGCTATTTTAAATTGACCTCACATGGACCTTTGACCGTGACCTTTGACCTTATCAACACATGGCAGCCATGCCTGCATCTGTGACTGAAGTTTGGTTTAAATTCATCTAAAAACTTTAAAACAAGTAAAAAAAATAAAATGTTAACCCTTTTTCACAACAGGGACATCAACTTACAAACAACAGACAAACAAAACATGCGGAGCAACGTGATCCATGTGCATCCGTCGCCTTAGGGCAGGGACCAAAAATTTTGCAAAGGAATGATGTGATCTCGATATTTCATTCAACCGTAAACTTTTTGGACATATTAGTAAATACTCATTTACACTAGAAATTCAGAAAAAAAATGAAAACAATAAGGCTTAAAAAACTGAAGCAGATATGAACAGGTTGTACCCCTTTCCATTTTTCTTCCCTTCAATGGAGATTACACAGTAAACCACATTGTGGAAATGAATAGATACCTAAATCAAATCGGTCAATGATATTCTTTTTAAAAGTCGTTCTGTGGCATTGGATGTTAAAGTTAATAACAAAATATGTTTCTGTTCGAAACATAATAATAAAAGTTTAAGTAAAAAAGTGTAAGTTGTGAAACAATTGTTGATACAATTTTCAAACGAAAATGGATCAGGGAAAACTTCATGGAACAACACAGCATGTTTAAAATGGATTTGTAAGAGATTTGGATGACGCTCTTTGCATAAAATATTGGCACAAAATCAACTTGATTCAGATGAAAAACTTTCATTGATTAAGACTTAAACTGAAACAAATGAAAAGCTTATAAATCTGTGGATAAGAATTTTTTTTTGCATAACAAATTGCCACAAAAAATAACAGTTCTAAAGACACTTTGATAGTGCACTTGCTCCAGAGAGTAATTCAGTTTCAAAACTTGATAAATGTTATGTATAAAGGAACAAGCAGCGATTTGCTGAGATCGACAACATTCGAAAATCACAAATTCGAGTTTGGTATTTTGTTACTGGCCATGATTTGCTTTCACATTACCTGCAGTGGTTGGCTTGAACCTCTGTCTTAAAGAAAAGGCAGTACTTTTTATCTGATTCTGTAATTCTTACGTGGTATCAAAATCGACTTGAGAGTCAAACAAAGCCTAGCTTGTGATATCCCACATTTATATTATATGCGTATTATAATTGTGCCCCATGCCTGTCCCAGTTGACCTCCAAAAAACCAAAGATTATTGAGCTTTGACTATTCTTTACTGGGTACATCAGACAATCAGCGTTTAGTGTAGATTTTGAGTCGGCATCGCTGCATGCTGTATTGCGCGAGACGGGATGACAAATTTATCAAAATACTGATTTTTCACATTTGTTGTTTTGTTCCTACATTTAAGTAAATATGGAATGTACTAGTTATCTTTATTGATAAGCTAAAAAGGCATTTCCCACATTTGTACTCTCTCACACTATCGATGCTTATCACTTTAATAGGCTTCTTGCGCCTGGAAAGAAATCATAGGCCATAAGGTTGTGTCTTAGTTCTTCTATGAAGTGTTCCTTCAACATTGATTCTACTTTGAATTTAAAGAATAATTTCAAAAGTCTTCCACCTTAGACAGTAGACTTGAGCTACTGAAGATAAATAGTTCAAGTATAAGAGAAGAAAAAAACATATGTTTTCACTATTGGACCAGGTGATAATTGACTTTTTGGAATGTTTTACAAAATGCAGGTTTTAATTAATACTCTGATAAATTTATTATTGACATTATTATGATTATCATTATAATTTCACTGAAGCTGATATCTGCAATTTGTTCTTGTGAACCAAAGGTCAGAAAGATTTTCACCATATAAGACAAAAGTGATGGAGCTGAAAATCCGCTAAAGAGACATGAGGAAGATTTCCAGAAAGAAGCGCCCCCCCTTTTTTGTCGAACCCCAGTTTTTGCATATTTGAAATGCTTCCCAATGTATTAGATCCACACCTGAAATGAATAAAGCCGAATACGCCGTCTTTATGTGTAAGTGATGATTAGTACTTTCTGTCGTGACGAAAGAAAGTCAAAGCACGGTGTTTCTATGGGGACACGAATACGATAGAGGCCAGTTCAAAAACAGGTTTGCGTTTTATTTTACTGGTTGTTCAAAAAGCTTCGAAACGTTTGTCGGTTGGTGGTCTACAACCGATTCCGTTGAAATTGAGAGAAATTTGTATCCTCAAAAAATCTACTCCTGTAACTCTAACTGGGTAAAATCCCAGGAATGGTGTTGTGAAAGCGGATCAGCTAGAAAATCTATCATATTGCCTCATTTTCTCCAAATTCTTGATTTTTCGCAAGAAATTACAAAAGATGCAGATAGGGTCAATTTGTTTTGCTTTATGCCCAATTTTTTTTGATACACAATACTGGCTGGTAGCTCGAACAGAATCATCAGGTACTGGGGTATGGCAATAAAGATAACATAGTCACGTGAGTTGCAACAATTAGACAGATATTCCCATCAAACATACGAATATGCTCAAGTCGTTAATCTTCAACTGGTTCTTCGGCAACACAGACCTGAATAAACTTGCAAAAGACCACCGACTTAAGGAAAGATATTTTGTTAGTGTATTTAAAAGGCACACATTTGCAGATGCTATATAGAGATGTATGCATTTGCTCAAGGTCAATTGGCTAATAAGTATGGACGACTGTCTTAAATTGATACCGGTGTGTAGTAGTTCTACACTGTGTATTAGCAAAAAATAAACTGACTGACACCGATTTTGCATTCATTGGACCACACTTTTCACACGGAAGTAGAAGATTTGCTATTTTGAATCACATTTATAAGCCGAAAGATTCGGTCCACACACGACATGCATGTGGATCTGTCTTATAACAATTGAACTTTGCCCATGACATTGGCAGGGGATGGTTTGAATAGCTCCATTCATTTACTAAAAATGGGTTGTTTGATGTTAACATGTGCTTCATAAATAAGAAAGCCTGCATGGTGGCGTTGTCGGCATTGAGATGGGCCAGGCTTACGTCTTCAAGTCAGCCGGATCATTATGATCTATGGAAACCTAATGATATTTTAAGTTTGAGAGCGAATGGGTGAGAGCTTTAGAAATTACTCCTAATATGAGTAGTTATGTATATATAAACATAAGCATGTCACCCTTTTAGGTTCGTTCCCTTTCTTTAAAGGTGGACTTAAAAACATATCAACTTTCACATGTATGTCCCAAACAATGCATGTGTCGGATCCATTGCATTCAATAGGGTTGCCCAGTTTCCCCATACTTTGATTTTGAGAAAGCAAGTATTTGAACCTCAAAACAAGTATTTTCATCCGATATAAGCCCAAACATTTGCACATTTTTAATCAGAATTTTGGTTGTAGACAAATAACATGTATAGTTTTCCACATGAACGGATCATTTAAAAAATTGACCCCTGTGTAAATTGTCTAGACCCCTTCTCCTTAAGGACCATTTGCGACACATAGAAAGAATCACGTTCAGGGGGCCCTGTTCAAGCAGTCTACATATTAAAGCACTTCAACACCTTTTGTTATGGGATGTGTACACAGTCTGCTAGATCATGGGCATATGCCAACTCCTTAACGTGTGTTCAATTATGTGGTCATTACTCGGTAGTGGGACACAACTACATGCTTCACTTGGACCCATTATGAAGATGGGTGCAAGCTGAAGCATGAGGCCAAACAGTGTCACCTGCTCATGTAGCTAAATGTTATGTCTACCTACCTGCTTCATTTGGAACCACTGACAGTGGACTCATGTAACCTCTTCCCCCTTTCCATGGTCTCCATCTGCCATAAGAGGGCTATCAGAAAGGTATGGGACTTTGAAATTTTGGTCCTGAAAGATCACATTAGGAAAATCAATTATCATGCCAGAAATGTGAAAATATATGCTGTGATCATAAGGGGAAACAGAGGGATGGTAAAATACCGGCGGAACAACTTAATGGTTTTTAAAGTTTTATTTTTATTTTCACCAAAATTAAAACACGTGGGTGGTTGGGATTTGCTATTTCAATTGTGATTTTTTAAAATGGAAAAAACCAATCAAAAATAATAAAAATACCCTTAAAGCCACTTCGCATTTTTTCTCTCAAAAATTCAAAAGCTGACTCGTCTCCAAAATTGATAGGTTTAGGTCTTATCACCCACGTATATTACTGTCTTTGTGAAAAGTACACAATAAGCATTTTAAGCGGTCTTGAAGATACCATTTATGACAGTTTCTTGACCTAAAAAAAGTCGGATCCCAAACTTTTGAGTAAACACAACTAAAATCATATTAATTTCTTGACAAATTGGTGTTTAGCTTAGCCACTCAGGGGTTGTGAGACGCATGGACAAAAACGAGGAAGGAAAAAAGAGGAAACTGAAAAAAGAGGAAAAAATAGAGTAAAAATGCCAAAACCGGCTTGAAAATCAAAGAAAAAAGCTAAAAAATTTGGCACATAACAAAAATTCAAAAACGAGGAAATCATCGTAAAGAGTAGGGGGGAATGTCACACCGTAAAGGGGTCTTTGACTTACAACAATTTCAATAAAACAAAGCCAAAAAAAAAACAATGGACTTTGATGAAATTGAGGGGGCGCGATTTGTTTACAGTGAAGAAATCGCTGCTGATAGTCGTGGCTTCTGGCTTTAATAAAAGGTTAAAGGAAAGGCTAAATATAGATGTGACATTGTTTGAAGTTTTGGTGCCCCCTGTTGGTGTAGGAGAGAAAGTCTGAAAAAACTGTTTTCCTTTTGCTGTAACTTTTGGGGTGTTTTTTTTGGGTACATGTTCATGTTTGTATTCACAAGTCACAAGCTCGTAAGATGGATGGTTATTATCAAAACTTTAATGTGTTAGCTCTTCTGAAAATACTATGGTTTGGTTGTTCTATAGAAGAAATGCAAACTCCAAAAAAATTTAACCCTCTAAAATGAAGGATTACCAACATTTTATATATAAAATTAAAAAAAAAAAAAAAAAAAGCCTGTCGCCAAAGGGAATGGAATGTCCAGCCCATGTATCAATATTAAACTTTAAATAAAAGTACAAGCTCTACATTCGCTTCTGAAAACTGGGGAAAGCCTTTGATGAGAATCCATATGGCTAAGTAGGATCGGATTGTCATTAAAAATATGCCTAGAACCAAAATTCAGTCTGATCAACAAACACACAGACAGTTGAAATAAAGGGAGCTATTGTACATAATCTAAATTCAAGGTTCCCCTTATTTTGTGTGGAGAGGAAAATCACTATTAATCAACAATCATTCTTAACACTTCAGATTGTTTTCGCAATTCATCGGTTCCTAGGCTGTGTGATATGACACGATACACACATTGTTCAACTAAAATATCTGTCACTGTGTGATCTGACATACAGGGCAGAGTCTAAAAACAATACCTTTATTCTCTACATGGTGATCTTTAACGATACTAACCACTAACCATACTAATCTTTCAAAATGGTCGATAGTATAGATTAGAATACAAGCAGTGAATATCTGTGAGTGATCCTAAAATTGGTGGCAATACCTTGTATACATTAATTTCTTGTCAATTGGTTGCACAACTCTCAAAGTCTATAGTTATTTTACATTGCCTTAGCTTTTATTCTGCGATCAGGACAGTAAACCAGATGAGGGGTGCACTCATGGGTGAGAGGGGCCATAGCAAAAAATGAGGAAGGAAAAGGGGGAGAGGGAATGGGAAGGGATGGGGGAAGAAAAGGGGAAAATGGGGAAACAAAAAAAATGAGTTAATTAAAAATGCCAAAAATACAGGCTGGATTGAAAATCAAAACAGGAAAAAGCTTAAAAATTTGGCAATAACAAAAATTCAAAAAGTAGGAAAAACTCTTAAACGAGGCCATTCACACCCTATATTCCCGAAGGGGGTACTTCCAATAGCAGTCATATCTTCACAGATGTTTGAAAGTCTCTTATTATGACAAACCAGATATATATACAGAGTTTTGACGACTGATTTGGATTATTTTATTCAAATAAATAATCCTGTGATAATTTTACAAAATTTCATTGCAGGCAAATGATTTGTCTTAAAAATCTAGTTTACAGACTTTTCTATGGACAAAGGG